>JARHVA010001023.1:3292500-3552500 GCA_037957365.1 Torreya grandis | reverse complement strand
CTGAATCACCTTGAACTAATCCAAACTATCACCAAACGTAGTCAAAAGGTATCATCTCTACCTCATCCTTCCTCCTCCCATGTATCCACCTAAAGTCTTGAAGGGAAAACATATGTGCTTGTAACCCCTCTATGACCAAAAACCCACATATGGTCTCCAAATGACCTCTTTATATCCCAAAATATCTAGTCGTTATATATACCATGCTACATCTCAAATGACACCATCTACCCTTGGTAGCTCCATATCCAACCTCCACCATATAAAACTAACTTTCAATCAAGCCTAATTCCATGTAGCCTAGGGAAATCCATTTAGCCATAAAATAGTGATGTGCTCATAATCCCAATAGTGAAGTAGGAAACACACACTCATCTTGTATCTTTTATGCACTCGATAGCCCCACAACTCCTGATACACCTATGTCAAAAATGTTGATGCCCATGCATAGACTATCATTTCCTTGTATATCTTGATTAGTACACTAGTCAAATCCTAAGGATACTTCCCACCACTCAAATCTAGTAAAGCATAGCATGTGACCACTATCATCAACATCATCATCAATATCCTACCTTCTATATCTAGTTGATACAGATCCTCAAATTATAATCACTTAGAGTGGTATTGAGCCTCTACCACATCCTCATCATATAAAAGATCCATTTATGCATTTATCTCATTATCATTGATCATTTGAATCACTCATCCCTATATATGTAGTCTCAAGATCCTATGTAAATCCTCTAGGGTAATAGTTAGCTCTCTTGTAGGCATCCAATAAGTATTGGTAGTTGGATACCATCTCTAGATGAGGGCCACCAACATACCTACATCTTGGTGAATGTGATGATAATATCACATACCCCCTAAACCCATAGTCATAATGTGGGACCAATCCTCGTTAGCCATGTCTCTTCACAACTCCTTGAGTAATGGGGGAACTTGATCTTGCATCATCAGTAACATCCTAACCTACAAGTTTATATTATAGACTTAGTTCACTGTAAACCATCAACAAAAAAATCAAATATTTAACTACTCACCTATTCACTCTATACCTAAAACCAACCAATATGTTTTTAATTAACATTACAAATAAAACATTCCCACTAGACTCTATTTTACCCTATACTCAAGATAATTTGGCCTATAAACACCTTTTTTCTCTCCCTAACCTCATTTTCCAACTTCACCCTTCCAACAGAATTTGACATGAATCACATTCCATTTTGTACTTTACACCCCAACCTCACCCATCCTAACCTAAAATTTCACATTACCCCTCCCACCTTCTAAATACCTACACACCATTCACAACAACACATTACCCATACCAAACTTCATCCAACTTGAACTATCCTTCCCCTTTTATCACCTTATCCATCAAATAAGGATTGATGTTAATTGATAGTTAATCAACATTGACTCCTTATCAACTGGCATTGATCAACCACGACCAATGTTATCCCTTATTAAAATAAGGGAAATGATCGTAAACCCTAAATATTCACTAAAACCTACTCAAAAATCTAATTTTCCTACACTTTCACAACCTATTCCCTAACCCTACCCTTTTTAAACCTCTTCCCCCAATCTTACCTTATTTAGCTTCCCTAATACCACACCAAAATCAATAATTGAAACATAATCAAAAACAAAAATGCATAACATGCAATATTACCTCATATCGACTCTACCTCCTCAATGGCACTCCACCTCCACCTTGTGCCTACCCTCTTACACCTTACATTGCATCTTATTTCTTGTGGTTGAACCTAACTCACCACACTTGACTCATTTATGGCACCTAAACACCTAGTCTCCATGCTTTGTCCTTGTTCTCTACTACTCCCACACCTCCACATCCTTACCTCATTACTCACCTTGCTCAACAAATTCTCTCAATCATTTTTAAATACACAGGCATCAAACACATTCACAAAAGAAAAAAATCCAAAAAATCACTTGACTATTTCAGTTGAAGACATCCTTTTATATGGTTTGGTCATCAATTGGTGTTGATCCTTTCTCCATTAGGGTGACTGATGTTAGTCCTTGCTCTATTGGGCTGACTGACATTCGATCATGAAACTTAGGGTTTTTAAACCTCCAACCATCACACTTACCCTTTGGGTCCTTTTTTTTCATCCTAAAATAACTTGGATAACCAATTTTCACACTACCAACAAAAAAATTTCATAACCACAACATTACAATGACCATTCACACATTGGAGAATACTTTATTCTTCATCAACCAACCCAACCACATCACCTTGTGATTAGTCATTTTTTTCCTATGGTTCACACTTTTTGTGACCACCTTACCTTGGTCATTTTGACCACATAACTACCTTACCATACTTGACTCATGTGCATGACTTTTTTGCATAACCCTTTCAATGACTCTAAGAACAATCACTTTCAATCCCAACACCTATGACCATTTTGTCTTCCTAGGCTCACATCCTACTTTTGGATCCTTGAGAACACATGCACCTCCACTAAGAGACTTGAGTTTATAGGTTTACCCCATATTAGCTAAGACTAATGTTGTGGCCTGGTTACCATATCACTTGTCCTTCTTGTGTAACCCTATTTACCAACTCCTTTGACTATGGCAGCCTAGTCCATGTGTGATATATGATATCAAAAACTAGTCACATTATTTATAACTATTCATACTTAAATGCCCAGCTAACCAACTAACCTTATCCACTTGTGAAACATGTACCTAACTTTTTTTCACCTCATCGATTCCTAGTTTAAGGGGGAACACATCCTCCCACACTTGGGACATCCAACCTTCCACTAACCATTAGTTTTTATTATGTAGCTTGTCAATACAAACTATGCAAAAAAGGGAAAATTGTAAACACTAGAAAACCACACCAATGGTTCTAGATGTTGCAACACACCCTTTCAACTCCTTGGCCCCCTTTAGGTTAGAACATTTCTTAACCCCCTTAAAACCCATTTACCCCATACCCACATTTAGCTAAATTATTTAATTAATTAAGCTAATAAACTTATATTTACACCTCACCTTAATACCAATCCCATGGCTAACTTACTAACACCTTACCTTAAGACCATTTCTTACCCTAGCATTTACTCACTAACCTCCCTAGACTATTTCTACCTGTGTGACCACATTCCCTTAAACCAACTCAGATAATTTTTAATGGTCTTAACTACTATAATTAAGTGCAAAACATTATTTTTGGAAAGTTAGACCTATTATATCTTGACCAATGCCAGTCATCCCTTGATCGATGTCATTTGACTAGGATCAACATCAATTATTTAAGACTACCCATGAACTTTATTCAAAAGGTTGACAAAGCTGAGTCTGATTATGGGTGATCATTTTATTGTGAATTTGTTCATAAACTAGAGAGCTAAACCAGAGAGCCAAAGACTTCCCAAAATCATAAAGGAGCTACACCATTAAGAAATTAAAGGTTTTAGCACCGTTACACTGCCCAAATTCTCCTTAGAATCCATCAAGGTTCTCTTGACCTACCATCTACTTCTAAGACAACATTTATGCATCAAGATAACTACTTTTGGTTATTAATCAATTTCAAGGTTTCTTATCTTAGTATTTGTTATTTTAGTATCTTTATTCCTTCCCCACATCCTTAACTACCTATGTTGAAGTCATGCACTTCAACACCCCTATGCCATCCAAAACCCATCAACCTTCCACACTCTTATGAGCCCAAAAGCTCTACTTGAACATTCTTGACCTTCATTCCCACCCTCATGATCTTATCTTGACCTTTTATTATCCCAATAATTATTTATAACTTTTCCTAAAATCCAACAGTTTTGCTAAAAGTTAAAACTACATTTTCACAAAGTGATGGACATTAGCTCTACCTAACTGACATCGATCTATAGAAGACCAAAATCATTCTTTGTGTAAATGTTTCTCCCCAAAACAACAAGCTGAAAAGACCCATTTCAACCTATCAAAACTCTTATTTCTTAATCCTTGTCACAACATAGTATTTATCCACAACAACCAGACCTGACTATTATCACTTTAGTATTTTTTATGTAAATTAGCTTAATCTATTTCAAAAGTTAAATTACTTTCTTCTTTATTTTATTAAATGATTTCTTATCATCATTTATTTAGACTTAACTTATTTTTATTAAGTGGGTTGATAGTTATCCTAGGAAGTTTCATACTTCTAGGAGCTAGCATTCACTAGGCAACCCACTTACCAACCATTCTAATCTAAATCTTGTTTAATTATTATTGATTTACAGGTCATTCCTCCCTAGCCAAAGAGGAGTAATCATGAAATCTAGATAAATAGAGCACACAACCAATCCAAGTTCATCAACACCTTCTCCATTTCTTTACTTTTACTTGTTTTCAAAAATAAAATAAAATGATCTAAAATATAGTGAAACATAAAGGTTGAAACACATAATCCTTGACCCCATTAGATGTATGTGGATTGATAAGTGTGGGATGAGTTATAGTACCTACTAAGGATTTACCATTACAAGGTGAATTATCTTTGGTTTTATTTTGTTTGCTTATTCCATCTCTTATAACATACAAAAAGGCATCTATTAATCCCTTGTTATTGTTGAGATGAGTAATCAATGATTCTTGATCCTCCATTTGGAATCAATTTTTTGCACTAACATTTTCTTTTGCTTCACAAATGAAAAGTTTAAAATTTGAAACATAGTACATCATGTTTAAAAAATGTTTAACCCTAATTGGATTATGGAATCTTCACTTGGGTAGATAAGGTTAAGGATATAAAAATGATATATTACAAGGGTAAATATCATATCTACAACATGCCAATTAATGTGTTAAACTCAAATGTACCATATCTTGAGATAAGTTATAAATGGAAAGTACAACTAATTTATAAAATAATAATAAAAAAGAACTTATTTGGTGAGAAGATAGTTCTAGAATAGTCATCAAATTTTGGATCTAGTATCTCTGGGTCTCTAAACAGTTACAACAGTTGGGGATGGTTACATCGATGCTACTATTTGAGTCTGATGCTAGTGTCCTATATGAAATATTAGATTAAATATGATACAACCACTTAGATGATTTTGGGTTTGGATTTGCCTTCACTATGGTGGATTTATATTTGGATCATGGACTATCACTCTTGGTGAAATGGAAAAACCCTATCTTTCTATCTTTAATGTGACCTTGGAGAAAAATGGGTTAGTGGGAACATGGTGTTGATTTGACCCATAATAACCCTACTATAAAATAGCATTGCCTACATATCCAATGCTCTATAAGAGGGCCTTAGACTCATATAGTTCTCCTCTACATTTTATCTTGTGTGTGAATCATGCAATGCATGTAAATTAAGTACAATAGTGATCTAACTTTTGAATTAAAAAATAGGACCTTATGAATTATCCTTTAATAATTCAAACCTAGAGTTGGGTTGTTCCTTTGAATAATATTATAATAGGGAAGAATAGGAAATATTTTGGTAATTTGAGTACCTTTTTAGTGTTCTTTTGGTTTAATTACTAGGTGAGGAATGAATGAAGGTTGATATTATATTTATACCAATATGATCAGGATATAACTCACATTAAAACACTTATGCCAACCATTATAATACATTTCATTTGAAAATTAGATGACTTGAGAGCATTAGACACTTACATCAGGGCAGGACATTAATGTCGATGTTATTATCTATCCCAAATGTTAGTGTCCAGGGAGAAAGAGAGTAGGCATAGGCTTAAAACTTATAGAAGTGTAAGATAAGTATATTTTAAACATTCTAGTCAAGATATAATGTATGTTTCATCAATATAAGGCTGGTTGGACTAAGATATAGGCCAAGGGGCATAAGATAGAGTATATGTGAGGCTTATGGAAGAAAAGCATGTGTATAACTAAGAGAAATAACCATGATCTGAGTTTTCCAAGTGTACAAGACTGAGGTGATACATAATCACAAAATACCATCTACACATATAATATAACATAGTAAATGAACATAAAAGCTAATCTAGTGTTCACCAAAGCTTGTGGTACAAAGGAGAGAAATTAACATATAACAAGCAAAGATAATTTTATTCAAGACAATATATAAGTAATCTAAGGAGAAGTATAATTCAATCCATTAGTTGTGCAATTTCTACCTATGGAAATGAAGATGTAGGAATACTTACCTTATTATAATGAACTTGTCATGCCTCAATCTCTCCCTTGGCCAATGGTGTTTTGTAAGAGGTTGTTGTGGTTTGTAGTAATCACAAGGATAGATCAAATCTAGGATACAAGACTTTTCCTATGCATCTAAGACCTCCATAATATAAATGTTACTATTCCAAGGCAAAACCCCAAGTAATTAAACCCTCAAATGATAGTATAAGCAAATTTATGAGCTATGATGACACATAATTGAATGATCCTCTATTTATAAATGAAGTGAAGGGGGTATTTATAGCCAAGGAGTGACCCTAAACCCTCCTAGGAATTTAGCTAACAAAGTTAGCCAGGTCAATCTAGTTTGGTGGGAAATGGAGTCTTTAGGCCTTGAATGAGGTTGGTTATGACAATGGAGTTTTGTAACATGTGTTAGATTCCAAACAAGGTCAACCAAGTTGACATAGTCATAAAATGAATAGGGTGTATACTTAGGTAGGGGATATTTAGGAAGATGAATTACTTAGGGGAGTGTATAAGTAAGTTTTTAATTTTTTAGGTAGTTGGACGAAAGTAGATTTTAGTGGTTTTAGGTAATGGTATAGGGACCAACAATACTATGAAGCACCAAAGGTCTACCAACCCCTTTCTTGGTACACCCTTTAAGACATGTACTTAGAGAGATTAAGACTCAAAAGGTTCCTGCAAGAGAGGACATGTTAGTAACTAATAAAGTTAAAAAATATTGTGTGTATACATATGCCCCACTTGAATCTCATCATGTGTCACACATTTGTTAAATGGGATGGTGCTTTGAGAAAGAACATAACAACACACAAATATGTGCTAATAAATTGTAATAAAAATCATAAATTGAAATTTTTGAAATAAAATGACATTATGAAATAATTAAAAGTATCATATCCATACTTTGACTTACCTTTATCATTGAATGGTTATTTGTTGTATTTTTAGTCTTTATCATGAAAGGCACATCAAATACCTTAAACAAACCCTAAGGATACAAAATCAAGGAGAAAAAATAAGCAATCACAGGGAAATAAAAATAAATGAACTTTACCTAATTGAATAATTCACTTGGAAAATTGGTAAGCTAGGGAAATAAATGTTAAGTTAGAACCAAAAGACCAAGGAAAAATGGATAAAAAATGAGAGTAAGTCAGGTAACCAAAAATCCAAGGCTACTAAATGATTGATAAACTAAAACAAGTGTACTTTTAACAAAGAATAGTAACAAACCAGATCAAACCAAATACATATGTAACTAAAATAATAGATCTAACATCGATGTAAAAAAAAAGTAAAGAACAATACTTAAACCAAGATGGGAAAATAACATAAAGAAAAACAACATTGATGACTGAAAAGTAACAATCCAAATTCACTTTACAATGGAAAAACTGAAATAGAAAAATGGGACAAAATTATCTACAAAAGGAGTGATAAACTTATAATTTAAATTAAAACCAATAATATATAATAAGGATAATGCAATAGTTTAACTAAATAATGTATAATCTCTAAAAAATATAGGTTTTTGTTCTTAAGATGGATTAAATCAAAACAAACTTATTATGAGCATGTCTTAAAAAAGATAAAGAATAAGGAATATATAAGTTGGGAAGTAGATTTAGAAACAAATTTTCCTATCAATGGGGAATATGAAATGGGTAGTGGGAAAATGTAGGTGATATCAAGGTATAAAACTTTATTGAAATCAAGACACTCAAATCAAGTTGGCAAAACAAGAATACTTTTGACATTAAGGACTCTAAATAACTTGCCTTAGCCACACAAATTTGGGTTATATAATGAAGTATAAGTATCATCCCATTAAGTATATATGCATGAAAATTAAAATGGACCTACCTTTTCACAACATGTTCCCCATTCCTCAGGACCCCTTATAGAGTCTTTGGTTTACTTTGAAGATTAGGTACTTATGTGAGAAAATAGGTGGAATTATAGATAGTTTTGAGACTTGTTATCCCAGTCTACTAGCATATTGCACCCTAATAGACCTATTATCCCAGTCTACTCACATATTTCACCCCAATAGACCTTATCTCTATCATGAGACTAAATTTATAGTTTGATCTTTGATTAGATTAGGAGATGTGCTTGATAATCATGTATTTTTGGTGTGATTTTGACTTATGATTTTATATATGCCTTTTTATCATTGCCTTTTATTTTTAAATGATTTGGATTTTAGATTTTTAATGGATTTTTCTATTCCTCCTTTGTACGGATTCATAAAACTAAACATGGGTGTTAAAAATGACTATCATTAGAAAAACATAGACTTGATAGCTAAATAAAATAAATTTAAAAGCATGGTGTCTGGGACTCTTGTACTTGCATGTTAAACAAGAATGTTGACTTTAAACTAACCTTGGTGTGCACAAAGTGGAATGAAAATAGGGGATAAGATGAAAATGAACATGAAATGATTGAATTACTTCAAATTGAAAAAAAACATGAAATGTGAAAAGGATACAATGATAGGTAAGCATTATTCCATATCATAATAAATAATGTAAGTGTAGGGAGACATGAAAAAAAAAATTAGAGTCTTTACCACAAAATAAAATAACTAATTTTGAGAGTATGAAATCACATTCATTAAACCATTTCCTTAATTCTTTAGGGATAACACTTAGTTAAAGATAGTTTAATTATTTAAAAAAATATATGAGGAAATCCTAATCTTATCCAAGGTCTTACACTACAACTCATAAAAGAGAAACAATATTAAGTGAAAATAAGCTTGTAAAATAAAAAATTAATTATCAAAAGAGACATTAAGATTTAATTAGGAAATAAAATATATTCATGAGGATGTCCAAGTCTTATCCATGGTCTTATGTTGTAACTCATTAACTAAATGAAAATAATAAAGATATATTGAAGGACCAATGATAGGAACTAAGGCTCCCAAGAGTAATGTAATTTTATACATTCAATATTTTTGTAGGAAACCTACAAGAAATGTTAGTATTAATAGTATATATAAGTATGTAATAAATATGTAGAAATATTTAAGCAAAATATTTCTTTAAAATTTGAGCATTATTGAGTTCTTTGAAAATATGGCCTTCATTATTTTGTAATGTATAAGTATAAGGACCAAGGATGTCTTTGACAAGGTAAGGACCCCACCATTTTTTAGTATACTTATCTTATTTATCATGTGTATAATCTATTTTGAGGACTAGATCACCAATATTAAAAGTTTGGAATTTGAATTTTTTGATATGTTGTTTAACAATGCAAGCTTTGTATTGGTGATTATGTTCTAATGTAGTCATATGATGCTCAACCAAGAAATATAAATCATAGAAATGGGTTTCACGTAATTATTCATTAAAAATAATATCATGAAGAGAAATTCATAAGCATGGTAGCTTAACTTCTAGAGTTAAAATGAATTTATGCCCATATACTAATGAAAATGGCATTGCCCTAGTAACAATATGTTGTGATAAACCTAGAGTGTGGGATAAAGTTGTAAACGTCAATTAGTACAAGATTCTCTAATAGTATTTTATGATATTTTATTTTTTTTTAAAAATTGTTGTTTCTGATTTGCCATTACATTGAGGGTGATAAGATGTTGAAAATTTGTGTGTAATTTTGAATTTTGCATAAAATTATTTAATATATTTGTTTTTAAAATTGCCACCATTGTCAGACATGATGGTATGTGGAACTCCAAAATTACAAATGATATTATTGTGAATATATTTTTAAATGGTAATACCAATAACATTAACAAGAGGCATAGCTTCCACCCATTTAGTGAAATATTTAGTGGTAGTGATAATGAACACATGACCATTTTATGATCTAGGTAATTTTCTAATGAGATATAATCCCCACATAAAGAATGTCCAAGGAGACTCCAAGGTTTGGAGATTATCTAAAGAAGAGCGGATGAGATCATCATGAAGTTGACAAGGATTGTACTTTTTATCAAAACAAATGGCATCTTTTTCAAGAGTAGGCCAAAAGCAACCCATGCATAGGGATTTTTGGGTTATTGCATAGCCACTATAGTGACCATTGTAGATGCCCCCATGTGATTATTTAAGGAGAGAAGTAAATTATTATAACATTACACAACGTAGTAAAGTGTCTTTTGCCTTACGATAATAGAGAGTGTTGTATTTAAGTACATATTTTTATTCTTATTTTTGAATACGATTCTTTTCATAAAAATCTACTTCTTGAGGGTAAGTATGATGCTCAATGAATTGGATTATGTTTTTATACCATGTACTATGTCAGATAGTGACAACTTCTATGTGACAAATTAGAGAATAATTTTTATTTTGTAAATAATAAATTGACTTCCTCATTTGGATAAGGAATTGCTAATCATGGAAAACTCGATGAGGATGAAATAATGATGCTAATGAAGTGAGAGAATTTTCTATAGCATTTTTTTCTCATGTAATTGGTTATATGGTGAAAGAGGCAAATTATTTGGCAAGGGTAGTGGTAATTTGATGATATGTGATATGTTTTTCACTTTTACATTGATAATATCCACTAAATTGATGACATATTAGTTTTGAATCACCTAAAACATGTAAACATGGGATGTCTAAATAGATTGTAGCTTGCATGCCTAATATCAAAATACATATTCAACTGTGTTATTAGTGGACATCAAAGGTTAATTGAAATACTAGAGGTCTGGTTTTACCATGTGGGTTTATTACAATACAACCTACATTAACTCCTTGAATGAATTTTACACTATAAAAGTGGAGTGTTAAAGTTTATTCATGCAATTCAATTATAAATTTCATTAAATATTAAATGACCACTTGAGATTTGGTGGTAGAAGGAGGAGGATCAGGTTCTTTATGTTTATTTGCTTATAGATTAATAGTGAAATTATAGAAGTAATATTTGAGTGAGATTTCTTAGTTAAGACCTTATATATAAAGGACCTCTTCATCAATAAGAGTATATTTAAGGTGATTAGTAGGTGGTAGAAAGGTAGCTACAAATTGATCTATGATGACTGACCTTTGATAGATTTTTGTGTAACAATTAGAAGATCAAATTCCATTAATAGGACCATCCATTTTTTTATTTTATCTCTAGCTATAAAATATTTAGATAATAAATGATGAAGTGGATCATAATGGACATTAACATAAGTAGTTTGATAGAGCATATAATGGTGGAGCTTTTTAGCTGTGAAATAGATAGTTAAACAATCACGCTTTACTTTTATATAACATTTTTCACAACTGATTAAACCATAACTGATATAATAGATAACATATTATCTATTGATATCATCTTATTAGGTGAAGATTACCCCAATTGATATGGAGGAAGATGATGTATATAATATTAATGGATGAGAATTTGAAGGTGGGCAAAGAGTAAGAGGATGAAGTAAGTATTCTTTCATGTTATCAAATGATTTTTGGCATAGATCTATCCATTCTAAAGCATTACCCTTTTTGAGAATGGAATTAATGGAGTAGATACTAAATTAATGGAGGATTGACAAATTAACCCACTTTATTAATTATTTCCTTGATAAAATCATTTTTCCTCAAGATCAGTGATAGATGATAAAGTCTAATCTAAAGGGAGTAGAAGTGAACTTCATCTCAATAGGGTCAAAGAAAAGAGATACAGGCACAAGAACAAGCTAGGGTTTTATAATAACCAAGGCTCTAATGTCCCAAAAAATTCTTTATCTAAATGGATCTCAAAGATAACATGAGAAAAATTGAAGCCAATCTTGTAGAAGGAGGGGTAACAATTTTTTTCTAAAAAGATGACACCCAACAAGAAATCTCTTTGATGAAAAGGTGAGAACCCACACATTTAAGAAATGGATAAATTTAGCCCTTATTAGACTCTATATCCATAAAAAATAATCAGGGACAACTAACTTAGGAGCTTCATTTGAAAAATGAATTAGATCATCCCCCAAATGAAAAGAGGGAGAAGAAGTAGGAAGCAGAGTAGAAGCGTTAGGGTGAAGGTCCCCATTATCCATCACTCCATGTGAGGGATTTTTAGTGAATATTGGATAGTAAACTTAAGAAATAAATAATGAAATGAGATGGGCCTTACATAAATCCATGCATTCGTGGTGAGGATTGCCAACATTCTTGTAGTAAGTGACAATCCATCTAAACTCATACTTAGGAAACAAAGGTGCTAGGGAGAAATGCCACCACAACATCAGGATATGAGAGAGCATGAGAGGGAGGAGACATTTAGGACCTATAACCTAAAACCAAATTCAAAACAAGATGTGAACAATTAGGCTAAGGCAAGAAGACATTGTTATTGTCATAAAAATCCCATGCAACAACTGGGACTTCAATCGAGGAGTTAGAAGAGTTGATACCTTTACACCAATTTTGAGACAAGAAGCCTTTACACAATCTTGAGACACTAACTGATGGTGAAATATGATCCACCAACATTCTACAAGGGGATTAGGAGAGGAAGAGTCTCCCACAATGTGACCATTTCACTGAGAGTAAGCAAAAGACTTCAATTTAAATTTGGGCTCCCCTCTAGATCTTCTATTCTAGGGAAGAAGATAGTGTAGAGTAATCCAACTTAGATGCTTTCATGGAATAATTACTAAATGGTAAGGTAATTTCCAATAATAAAAGGATCTCATTATATATAAAAACACTATCCAAAAGATTTTTAAAATGATATATAAAGAGCCAATTAATTAATAAATACAAGTTTTTTTGCAAATTCAAAAAAAATGATAATATAAGAAGCAAAATTTCCAAAACCCTAAGACATGACACTCCCTTAGACAAAGGCTCCAAAAGAAAAAAATTGCAAACATTTTAAATATATACCTATAAACTATCTTGAAAGTTAAAAGCAAATATTGCTAGTAGTAATTTGAAAGTTAAAACCACATGCAAATAGTAAATTCAAGTTACTTGAGATTCTTTTAAAATATTCTAGAATAATTTTAATTTATAAATAAATTACACATTACAAATTACAATTATAATAATTCCTACTTTATCTTGTTGATATGGATCTATTAAAAGGTGTTACCTTATCGAATCAAAATTTATATTTGAATAATAATTTTTGAAATGTCACATTTGTATTGGTAAAATGAGGGTTAGAGTTCCTCACCTATTCATTAATATATATTAGTCTATGTATGTAATATTTAATTATACATCTTGAAATGCCAAGTTTAATATTATCTTTAGTATGAACTTTTAATAAAGATACATGGACTAAATTTGATAGTTGTATGACCATGTTTACATTTTTAACTATAAAATACAATCAATTTTTTTGATAAATTGTATCAAAATCAAGGTAAAATTTTAGATAGATCATAAAAATCCTTTGAAGAATTATAATAAATATATATATTATCTTTAATGTTTATATTTTATAGTATGAACTATACTATCCTTTGAAGGACAATGATGAATAAATAACTATCATAAAAAAAAATTGTGACAGGTAGAGTCAACCATAAAATTTAATCCCTATATGGGCTATTCCTCAATTCAAATTACTAAAGATAAACCATTCTAAAAAAAATCACAATTTAAACATGTGTTATAAGAACCTAGAATATAATTCTATCTAATAAATATATGTAATATATCATAGTAACATATGTTATAGATTATAACAAAAATGTGTAGGTAAAATAGGTTAAAATTTATCTACATAATATATGAAAATATAGGTCATCTTATGAAAAATATACTATTAGTTACCCCAAAGGTGTAAGTTAATTTGGAAGGGGTGTAATTTTATGTTTTGGCAAAGCGAGGTTTTGTAAAGTGAATAAGTGTAAATCAATAGTTATACCTCATTTGAAACCTTTTTTCATGAAGTGTTAATCATCAATAATCTTATATTTCTAGTGGAGGTCATGGTATAAAATGAGTTGGCAAGATCATTCATATGGTGTGGTAGTGAGTTGTGTGGAGAGTAGATGTTTAGTTTCATGATGACCTTAATCAATAGTGAAGTGTTGGGGTAGGGTAAGGCTATACAAAACATGAAAGTGGTAAAATATTTCAAGGCAATTTGGGAGGTGATGGTGAGGGGAAAAAATATAGTATTTCAGGTGATATCATACACCATAGGGCCTATATCCTACACCAAACCCAAATCCAAGGTAGTTGCTTGAATTACATCACCCACATCCATTATAAAAGGGTAAATAACTTGCACAATGGTGACATCTTTGAGTGGTCATTATCTATTGTCAAGTGTGTAAGAGGGCATTATGAGATATATATTAATTTTAACATGGATCCACTTCTAATGTGTGGCTTGAATCAATGTTTCAATGTTATTAATGTGAGGAAAATACATTGAGGTAATGAATTCTATTTGACATCTTTTATTCTTCCATGCTGCCAATATATTGAAACCAAGAGTAATTACATAAGGGATTATAACATATATAAAATCCATACTCAAACCCCTAGAAGAAAAGGTGGCCATAACTGGAGCTTGTATTCTTAAACATCTTATTTATCCCTTTTGGTAAAAAACATATAATCTAAGGGAAGACTTGTCAGGAAAAATATATTTTGGAAAGATTATTAAAATGAATATCTGATTATTTTTTTGAATGCTTCATGCATAAAATTTTATATGGAATTAGTGATCATGGGTCTTGAGTGAGGTACGATTACCAATTTACACTCTTTTGATTTATAAAAACCCATTTTACCAAAACAAACAATTGTAACCCTTTTGATGTAACTTACTCTCTTTAGTATGGCAGTTATAGTCTCCATAGAGGGAACTATAATAATCAAGTTGGTATACAATTTAAGATACATTATATTGCCATAACACTTAGAGAGAGCATGTAGATAATGGTTGGGATTTTAACCTAGGTCCTATAGACTACCCAAAATAGGTAGTGTTTATGGTCATATCAGTAATTTTACATTTCCTATATTAAATTAATAAAGATAATTTGGCATTAATGTTATGAATATATTTGTTGATGTTAATGTTATTGAGAATGAGAATGGAAAAATGTTTAAAATAAATGTATCCATGTATATTTGCATATTTAAAACTACATTGATCAATTAGATTAATAAGAGGTGTCTTTTATTGAAGATGCCTTTTCCATTTTTCATGTAATTGGTTTTAGAGTCGACTAAATAAGTTTTAAATCATTAAATAAGTTATAATTTCCATCTAATTAGTTTTAGACTCATCTATATTGACAAGTGGTCTATTCTTTACATTTTTAGAGGACCTATAGGATAACTGACACCTAATTTCATTGAGATGACACTTATTTCAATCATGTATTGGCTAATAGAAATATTTTGATGGAAGGTACAAATTGCATTGACAAATATGGCATGTCATTAAATTTTTCACATGTATCTACCCTGGGTTCTTCAATTCCATCACCTAAAATACCCTATCATTTCCCCTCATCATCACTGCCCAACTCACCTTGAAATATTTCATCACTTTCATCCTTTGTATTACTTTCCATTCTTCACCATTTCACCATTGGTCAAACTCATTGTGAAATAAAATGTCTCTTCTCAACACTTCTCATTGTCGTATTATATAGTATTATTAATATTTATAGTATATTAATAGATATTATAATATAATATTAATATATAGTATAATATATTATTTTAATATATATTATATATTTATTTTTTGGATAGATATTAATTTTTAATTGGAGCTTCTATCGATTCTGGAGCATAATAGGGTGTCCAATTCCCAAAAGACAAAAAATATAAAAATTAAGGCCATAAGAGCCAAGACCAGGTTACAAAGAAACACCATGATGAAATTAAAGCTAACATATCCATCCTAAAATAACCCCACCAACTATAGAGCTATTCACCTCTCAATCATACCAGGAAGATTGAAAGAAAAGAAGAAAAAAATATGTAACACCACATAACACACCACTTGAAAAAATATGCAACACCACATAACACACCACCTACCTAACATTTCATCCTTGAGCTGTAAGTGTTCACTTTCCTCAGGTGGAAAGTAAATATTCCATATTCCATTGGGTGCCATCAACAATAGAATTCATAGCATCCATTTGAAATCTTTCTACTTTCAATTTTTGCCCTTTTTTCTAGATTTACCATAATTTAATGTAGTCCATTTGGAAGGTTGTTTAGCTATCAATAAAAAGGTTATAGATGATAACTCTTCTTATTCCAAATATGTTCTAACCTATTCAATATCTTAAGCCTACAAATAGCCTTATGGCATTGAAAAAACTTGAACCTGGGGAGATACCAACCCTTTGAGACCCTCATACATTTTCTTGTTATCAAAAAACACCACCTCATGTTTGTGGGTTTCTGATTCCACTATTTTTTTTAGATAAGGAAGCTAATTTGATTAGAGGCCATGATAATCTTGATCCACCACTAAATTCTCAAACCTATGAGAATAATCTTTATTCACCAACAAATCCACTAGGGTAGTTTTCAAACCAACACTTAAAAATCCCACTAAGACATGAAGGATATTTACAATATCCCTATTAGGTTAGCCAATATTTCTTACCCATTTATTCAAACAATATGAAATGACACCTTTTATAACCTTCTTTGGGTAAAAAAAAATTATTACCCACATAGTTGTACTTAAGACATTTATATGATAACCTCTCATAATTGAAAAATTGGGTCCAAACCCCATGGGAGGATCTAAGATTTATTGAATGATGAAGAAGTTTGGAAAAATCAACCAACATATAGAACCTCATAAACTTCTATTGAACATTCAAATCTTGATCAATTTTAACAAAAACACCAATTTCATTAACTAAATACTGTAGCAAATTTGGATCATACATTGTCAAAGGAAGATTGTATAGTCTCACCTAGATTGGAGCATTTGATAAAATTATATCTGAAGGATCAAAAAATGGATCCCAATGGCACAAGAATATTCCTTGCTTTCTAAAAAACCATGGACCATTATTCCAAACAAAATTTTGATCCTCTACATAAGGATAAAGGAATAAGAATAAGCCATTTATGTGACAATAAAGAGAAACATTAGTAATACAGGGCCAAATAGACTTTGCCCACAAAGATAACTCCTCCTAAGATTGGTATTTACCCACACATTGGATAATAAGGGATTTTTACCCTATTTACACATTAATGGTTACTAAGACCTCATCTAAAATATATAGGATAGGGGGATCAAATGAAAAAATGAGAGGGATATCCCCATAGACCATTGTTTCTACTCCAATGTGATCCTACCCTTTGTCATCAACCTTCCCCTTAAAGAAATAAACCTCAACATCTTACCCCAATCTATTTCTAAAAGGCAAGGAGCATCTATCAATTAGTTAGGGGTGAATATTAGGGTGTCCATGAAAAATAGTTGTTTCATAGAATTCTCTACAAGTATGAAAAGGGTTTGATACATTTTGAAATTTCTTAAAAACCCTCGGATTGGAGGTAAAAACCTCAATCAAAGCTATTATGGCTTCCCCTAACCTTGGCCTAAAATTTCCTAAGGCAAAACTACCAAACCTTGACCTGTATTAACTACCTTAGAGCCTTTATAGGAGCAACCTAGCTCCAGTTCTTTCCTACACTAATAATTTTTCCAAAACCTTCCTCCCAACTTCTTTCTAATGTTACTATAAAAACCCTTCCCTTGACCATCATCATTTCCACTTTCACCATTCTTATCTATCATTGCCACTATCATCATCTTCATTATTGATGCCTTCATCATTGTTGTTATTATTATCACCATTACTTCACTCAAAATGTCCATATTGAACTCAATATTTAAAAATGTTGATAGATATTAATCATGATACCATAATATTAATTGATTCAACTTTTTTTGAATGTTGGGTAACAAGTTTTATTTAACTAGAGTCAAAATTGACTATGAAGATTAGTCATAGCAATGGATTGTGGAATTATTTCATTGCATTGAACATAGGTTTCAAGCCACACACTAACCCCCATCACATTGAACACTAATCCAATTAGTTCACTACATCAGATGCCCTCATGGTTGATCCACAAGAGCCTAGTGTGGGAATAATTTTATAGAGGTGGTTAGCCTAGGAAATGGACCCCAAGACCTCACACTTCTAGCACTCAGCTCATACATCGCTAGGTTATTCCCACTAAGCTTATTTACTATATTATATTATATTATATGATTAATATTATATATAATAATAATATGATATGATATTATTACCACTTACCACCTATTATGTATAAGGAAGAGTTGCTCATGCAACTAATCAACAAAGTGGAATCCTTCATTAAAATAGATGGGAGTTCTTTGAATGGAAAATTTTTGAGAGTTTTCACACTTGTGTACATCTCTAAGCTCCTTTTCCATTCGGTCATGTTGTCTTCATCTATGTGAAAGTGGACTCAATTTCTCAATTATTAAATCCTTCATTTTCACTACTTCTTGTGTAATCTTTTAGGCCACAAGGTGTTTGGGTGTTCATCAGCTTTTCATCTACCTCCTTCTTGACCCTCACATCAAGTATGGAAGATGAAATAATTAATTCTAAAATAATATTTTAGGTGGCACAATCATGATATTTTTTACCAAGTTCTCCCTCCCCCTCCTTCACCCCCTCCCACCAAAAGACCCTCCTTGTTTTTTCTCCTCCCCCTTGTAGTTTGATTCTTCACCTTTGCCACCCCCTCCCTCCATCTGATCATGATTCATTAGATGCAGCCCCTTTTATGACCTGGTAGATCTAAATATGATTTAGGCACCACTACTAAGAATAAAGGAAGACATTCAGAGGTAGAATTGCTAAGAATGGAAGATGAAGAATTAGTGCACAATGGATCCCAAATTCTAATGGATGATGAAATAAATTCTCATTAGGTGTGAGAGAAAGTAGGCTCTAGCTTTTGGATGAGACCATTGACTCTATTTTAGACCTACGATCTCCTTTTCTTATTCTTTTTGGTGGGCTTTTGCTCCTATTTTAGGTTCCCTCTGATGTTTTAGCTAAAGATTCATGGAAGGGGTGGGGTCCTTTGTGGCTCTTTAGTTGACTCTTAGCTAAAGTATAATGTTCTTTAGTTTATTTTTGGTAACTCTTTTCAAACTAAGTCCCCTTGTCATAGGGGTTTTATTTGTCTTAGAATTTTGTATCTCCTTTCAATCACTTAGGTGTGTTTACTTGTCTCAAGGATTGGGCCCTTGGTTGTGTCATAGAACCAATTCATAGCTCCAATCAAAAGCATATACCTTGTCTAATAAAAAATATAATACTAATAATATATTCATATCATATAATAATATATAATATATTATTTAATATCTTATATAATATCATTATTTAAAATATTATTATAAATATTTTTACTATACATATATATAATAAGATTATTAAAATGAATATTGGATTATTATTTATTAACACTTTGTGCATAAAAAGTTAGAGAGGGTCAATGGTCATGTGTTTTTAGCAAGGTACATTTGTTGATTGACACTCTTTTGGTTTATAAACCCCCACTTTCCCAAAATAAAAAATTATATCGATTCTAATGTAAATTACACTCTTTAATATGATAGTTGTAGCTTCCATAGATGAATCTATAATAATAGAGGTGGTTCTTAATTTTAGATACATCATATTGCCATTGTACTTGGAGAAATATGTGGAGACCAGTGGAAATTTAAACTTAGGTCCAATAGACTACCCAAAATTGATAGTGCTTATGGTTCTGATGATAATATTACCTTTCCTCCATTCACCAAATATATAAAAATGTGCACCATTGATATAAATATAATGGATTTCATTAGTGTTACTAAGAATACAAATGAAAAAATCTTGAAAATTTATGTATCCCTATCTATTTGCATATGGAATCCTACATTAGTTGGTTATATTATATAAGAAGTGTCTTTCATATTTTAGAGTTGTCTAATTAGGTTTTTATATAGTTAAATAAGTTATAATTTTCATCTGATTAGTTTTAGAGTTGTCTAAATTGACAAGTGATGTATTCTCTAAGTTTTTGAAGGAGTCATATATTTGACAACTTTTTTTATTGAGATAATACCTAATTCAAGCATGTATTAGGTCACTGAAATAATTTGATAGAAGCTATATATTGCATTTACAGAAGTGGCATGTTAATTAAATCCACACATGTATCTTCCTAATCTTCTTAGAGTCTATTCCCTAAAATTCTAAGGCATTCCCCAACTCACATTAAAATATTTCATTACTTTCATGCTCTATATGGCTTTGCCCTTGCCCATCACTTAGCCATTTCTCAATCTCACTGTGAAATGGAGCATTTTCTTGCATAACTCATTGCCATATGAAGGGATAAACAACCCAATTTTCTACCATCAAATCCACCAAAAATATTAGATTATTGTTACTTAACCCTTTGTGCACTAAAGGTGATATGGGGTTAACAACCATGGGTTTTGAGTCAAGTACGATTAACTATTTACACCCTTTAGCTTTACAAAACCTATATTTACTAGAACAAAAATTTACATCACCATTCATAATATTACTCCAATTACAGGGGATGTAAAGTGTAGTGGCTAGTTGGAAACAACCAGTCCATGGATTGAATTATAGGACTACTAAATGTTAAAGCCTACTCCTCGCAACATTATGAGCACAAAACAATAACAATAATCTATACACATTTATTTGTGGTACACTAAGAAATAGTTGGATACACATTTCATATTCATTGGCATTATTAAATCCCTTGTTTCCTCATTGCAAGACTTATATAATTCTTTCTGTAGATTTAATATTTTAGTGGAGCATCAAAAAAATTATTATAGGGGGAAAAATTAGTGCATACAAAAAAGCAAGAAATAAATCATATTGTAATCGATGCAAGAAAGGATATCAAATTAGAATGATGGTGGTACTATGAAACATAGCTTAGATAAAATCCAACTTTCTTCTATAGACTAGGAATTTGACTCAAGAGAGGATGGTTAGTATCTTGTTAGTTCCAAAATGAAAATAAAATTAAAGAAACACACTAACTAGCATAACATCTCTAGGCTTAGTCACTAGGGGGGAGCTTAGTGAGGAAAAATCATTTGGAAAAAAAAATAGAAATGGAAAAAATTGAGAAATATGAACACAAAACACAAACTTCTTACCAAATCCTTGATTGTTCCAAAAGGCTCCTTCTTTAGCTTGTTCAGCTTGTGCTTCAAGATATCTTCTTCAATGGAGTGTGGCTACCTTCATCTCCTCTTGGCACCTTTGGATTGTGATGGCTTTGGATCCATATTTGGGCATAATAAAATTAAATCAATATGTGGTTTGAATCTATTTGGGCATGGTAACTTTGGCTTAAAAGAGCTTAAAATTCAAAAGGCAAGGCCTCCTATTTATAGATTTTGTAAAATGATCAGAATGAACCTGAACCATCCATCTCAAGATGAAGATGTGTGGCTAAGGATCCATTTAATTTTTGAAAAAAAAATCAATAAATGCCTTCATAAATATCTGCGATAGAGAGGCATTAAAGAGGTATTGAAGGTCTTAATGAGGTATGGGAGGGCTTAACCTTGATATTTGATGCATTTATGGCCTAGGGATGTCTTTCCAAGAAATGATGTCATTTGATGATGTAATTGTTCAATATAAATTTATAATAATAAATATTCAACAAGTTATATGGAATATTAACTTAAGCCTTTGATTCAAATTAATTAGCCTTAAATATGATAAATCAACTTTGGTGTAAATCTTAGCAATTGGTGCACAAATTAGTCAAATTGGTCATAATGTCATATTATTGGCTCAAAATTAGATTGGATTAGAATTAGGATGTGATGTTAGATGTGTTGTATCTATTATCCCATTTAGGATTTTATCAACATAAAATAATAAAGGCACATGTCTCATGCAAAAAATTTGGTAGAAAGAGCAATCTAGAGCACCTAGGTACAAAAATGTCATTTTGACTTGAAATGATCTGATCAAAGTTAGTTACTTCATAAATTGCATTACCTCATTTAATGATACTCTAGCCAAAATAAGCACTTTTTAATGATAGTTTCAAATCTTTTAATATGTTTTAGTGTTTTTAGGCTAAATTATTCATTTTGATAGAAATTGGTCAAAAGCCTTGTTGGAGGTTATTGGTGGTTAGTTTTATATGTCTACAGTTTGCCCTTGTTTTGGAAGGTGTTGCAAGCTATAGGCATAGTAACATATTCTAAAAGAATGAAAAGTTCCTACATTCAATGACCATGGATGAACTGTATGATTCCCCCTTGAGGGAATGATTGGCATAAGTATGTTGGCAAAGAGTCCCTCAAAAGAAAGAAATGAAATGAGGGGACCAAAATAAATGAAGATGATGGGGTGAGAACACAATGATTTTGAAAAAGTAGTCAAAATCACAGAGAATACAAGTGGGATGGTGTACAATGGTTTACCCAAAGGTGATTATAATCATTGTACCTTGATAATGGTAATGTGGTATTATAACACAATGATTTGCCCAAAGGTGGTTATAATCATTGAGAAGATGAAGCTGCCCAAGTTAGGATAGACAAACAAGATAACATGCCCCTGTTTGGGAAAAAAGAAAGTAAATTTGGTGAAAACACAATGATTTACACAAAGATGGTTATAATCATTGAGAAATATAGGTAAGATGGTGTTTAATTATTTTCTCCTAAGTAGTTATAATCATTGAACCCGATTATGGTAAACATGATTAATTGGTTGATTATGATGATAGCTTGACATAGAGAGTTATGATGAATTAGAACAACTTACTAGTAGGGAGATGTTCATTCGAGCTAACAAAGGTTGAAATTATTTTATTTTTTATTACTCTATTTGGGATATGATTGGGATGCCACTGCTGTTGGTGATAAGGAGATGTTGATGCTGCCATTTCTAAGTAGATGTCCTAAAGCTAATTTTTGTTATAGCACTTGACAGTGAACCTCATGATAGAACACCATGCGTACTAGGTCAAAATATGCATAAGGACTGACTCCCAAAATCCAACATTCAATGTAAAACAATGCATCAATGATAAAAACCATGATGACAATGTAGACATATGAATATGGATGGTTTCAAGTATAAATGCACAAGGAATCACCCAATGAATGCATATAAACTAAATCAAGGGAACAATATTGAAAGTAAACAAATAGGCACACAAACAATAAACAAATAAACAAGCAAAGAAATAATGCAACATTTAAACTTACAATTAGTTTTAATGTTAGTAAAAACAGCATGACTTAAACTCTATGTGATGAACATTGACCCCAGAAAATAGGTGACGACTTAGCAAATAAACATGACTAGGGGAATAGAAGAAAAGGAAGGGGGTGGTTGAGTTGTTTCCATACGCACTAGGCAAGTAGACATTGCCTACATAGTTTTATGGATGTAATATCCAATAAAAACTTTAGGTCAAATTTAGTTCTCTGAGGAAATGGGAAGAAAATGATAACCAATGAAAAATAAACATAATGGATGAGATAGAAGAATAAGAATGGACTCACAAAACAATGAGAGTGTGGGAGAAAAGTCCTAAAAATGATGGGGAAACTAAGCGACAAGTGATTTGCTTGTCACTTAGTAAGGGTTTCCATAATCCTTAAGGCAAAGAAATAATCAATGTTTTTGTTTTTAATAATGATTTTACAAAAAAATTTGGAATTTTTGAGTATCTAAACTCAATCGAGAATGATGAGACACTAAATGGTCCATTCTTGCAAAATGATGAGAATGTTACTTAAGATACTCGTAAAATGGTGAGAGAATGGCTTAGGTTGCTCACAAAATGGTGAGAGCATGGCTTAAGTTGCTCACAAAATGGTGAGAGTGTGGCTTAGGTTGTTCACAAAATGATGAGAGCATGGTTTAGGGTGACTGAGATGTCCTCAATAAGTATCAAGCATTGCCTACATAGTCCCAGGATGGAACCTCAAGTCACTTTAGTTCCACCTTAAAGAAGAGGAATTTGACTAGTAGAGAAACTAATTAAAACAAAATAGGCATAGTTGGTATAAAGGTATAGTATGGCCTAGGAAATGGCAAGTTGATATGTCAAGGCAAGATAAACAAGTGTTGTCCCTAGTTTACCCATAGGTAGTTATAACTAGGATATAATGACATAGGTTAATGATACTAACTTTCCCATAGGTGGTTATAATTACTATCAAGACAATAGGAGAGAACAAAACAAGAAATGAAGGATGCAACTACCAAACTATTGTATTACTACTCGCAAATAGTACCTCTATTTAAAATGTGTGAAATAATTGCTAAATTGAATCTAAATCCTCTTTTTAAATGTGGCTCTAGAATGAATGGAATAAAACTAAGGTCATAAGGCTGGGTAGGGAGGGAAAAAGAACTTGATTAATGATAAGGGTATGGTAAAATGGATAGGCGATAAGAAAATTTGATAGATTGGTAGGAAGGTAAAATGGTATAGTAAAAAGAATATTGATAAAATGATACCTCTTGAAATGGTCCCTATAGACAATATACCAAGTCACTCAAGCATATTACTGCTTGAGGTAGATAATATTCATCAGTTCATCAAGTTCATTTTTGTCTAGTATGGCAAGCCTGTATGCTCTTGTACTATAGTTTATTGTAATGATGAAAGGACCAACCCAATTAGGTTTGAACTTACCTTTGTGCTTCTTTTTGGCTATGGTATTCTTTTGGTTTTCTTTAAGGACAAGATCACCAAGTTTAAATTATCTATGTTTCACATGTCGATTGTAATAGCCTTGAAGTCGGTTCTAATAAGCGAGGAGATTATTCATGGCATCCATGTGTTTCTCATCAAGTAACTCTAGTTCTTGCAAAAAAACTACTCAATAGTCATGGTCATCAAGAACATGCTTGAAAGAGATATGTATAGAAGCCAACTCAGCCTCAATGGGAAGAATGGATTCAATACCATTAACAAGTGAATATGGAGTGGCTCATATGGGTGTATGGTGATTAGTATAGTATGCCCAAAGCGCATGAAATATTTGAAGGTGAAAATCATGACTGACATCATTGACAATATTTTTAAGAATGTTGACAATAGTTTTATTTGATGCTTCATCCTGGCCATTACCTTGAGGGTAATATGTCATAGAAAAGTGTTACATGATGTTGTATTCAGTACATAGCTTTTTGACATCTTTGTCTTGAATGATCTTCCATTATCAGATATAATGTCAAAAGGGATATTGTAGTGGAAAATGAGATGGTTGAAAATGAACTTGGAAATTTGCTTTCCAATCATGTGAGGGGTATAGCCTCAACCTACTTCATGAAACATTCAGTGGTGGTAAGGATATGTTTATCATCATCAGATGAGGTGGAATTAATCTTCCCATTGAGGTTGAGGCCTCATGTAGAAAATGGATATGGTGTCAACATTTATTTCAGAGTCTTGGCTAGGGTATTTAGATTAGCATATTATTGACACTTGTCACACTTATTTACATATGCAGTTGCATCTACATCCATCGTGGGCCAATAATAACCAGTACATAAGAGCTTTTTGGATAGGACTACCTCGTTAGTGTGGGTTCCACATACTCCTTTGTGAACTTACCATAATGCTAGTGTAGATTATACCAAATTTAAACAATGAAATAGAGTTCCAACAAAATTATGGTGTTAAAGGGTTAATCCAAGTAATGTTTGGTGGTTGAAGGCTTTGGTTTTTTTTCAAGACAGGTCAAGTGGCATAGTTTTGTCTTGGAGGTAGTTATAAAGGTCTAAGTACTAGATAGAGCTAGGACCAAGAATATCACAAATCTTCATGATGATTGAAGGTTCATGAGTTGGTGTTAACAAATTCTTGACAAGGAACTGATACTCTTTATTCATGTCTATTTGTTGAATCAGAGATCCAATAGTGGTCATAGCATCTATGGTTCTATTACTTACCCTTGGTATATGTTCAAATTGAATGTTGGCAATATACTACTTGGGAGTGGCAACCAAGGCCTTATATGGAACCAGCTTGTCATCTTTTGTCTTAAAGTTTTCTATAATCTGGTTGATGATTAAATGAGAATCACCATAAAAATTTAGATGAGATGTGTTCCATTGTACTACTTGGTGAAGCCCTACAACAAGCGCTTCATATTCGGCCATGTTGTTGGTACAAGGAAATTTGATCTTAAATGATTTAGGGATTAGATCCCCCTATGGTGTAATAAATAAAAAGCCTACCCCTAATCCATGTGTTGTGAATGATCCATCAAAATACAGCTTCTAGTTCTACTCCTCAAGAGGTGTGTCAATGATGGTCATAATGGATTCATCAAGAAATTGGAATGTGAGTGGTTTTGTATCAGCAAGGGGTGTTTAGCAAGCTGATCTACAGGAACTTGCCCCTTACTGGATTTTTGGTTGACATACTCGATGTCAAACTCAATTATTATCATTATCCTCTTGGCCATTTGGCCTTGTAAAGTTATTTTAGATAGTAGATACTTGAGTGGATCTACTTTTGAAATAACCATGGTTTTATTGTTTAACATGTAATGGTATAGTTTTTGAGCTATGAAGACCATGGCTAAATAGGGCTTTTTTATGGGCATATAATTATGTTCATATGTGACCAATATACAGCTTAACTCGTACATGACATGTTATTTTCCATTATCATCATGTTGAGCCAAAAGTGCCCCCAAGACATTGTCAGTAGCTGATAGGTATAACAAGAATGGCTTTCCAACCAAAGGAGGCAACAAAATAGGTGGATTCACTAGACAGTCCTTTAGCTATTGAAAATTCATCTAGTAGTGATCATCATAGTGAAATACAACTCCTTTATTTAGAATATGCGTAAAAGGATGGAATTTTTTGGATAATTATGATATGAAGCATCAGATAGATTAGATTTTTCTCTACAAAACTATGGAGCTAGTTCAAACTCGTCAATGTTTTCATCTTTGTTATTTCTTGGACTTTGGTTGGATCGAATTCAATGCCTTGATGAGACATAATGAAGCTTATAAATTTTCTTGATGTGACTCCAAAGACACATGTCTTATAATTAAGTTTGAATTTGTACTCATGTAGTATTTCAAATATTTTATGTAGCACTATTGGATGTTCAGCCTTGGTTTTTGATTTGCCAAGAATGTTATTGACATAGTCTTCAATAATTTCATGAATCATATCACGAAATATGATGGTCATGGTTATTTGGTAGGTGGCCCCTACATTTTTAAGACCAAACATTGTAACCTAATAATATAATGTTCTTCATGGAGTGGTGAATGTTGTCTTATGTTGGTCTTCTAGTGTTATCCTGATTTAGTTGTACCTTCAAAATCCATCCATTAGTGAAAGCATTGCATAAACCAATATGGAGTCAAAAATCATGTCAATGTTTTGTAATAGAAAGTCATCCTTAAGGCAATCTTTGTTTATATCACAAAAATCAGTATAGATTTTGATCCCTTATGGCTTTTTATTAATTAGCACAATATTAGAGATCCACTCTAGCTAGTCGATCGATCAGATACATCTCACTTCTAATAGTTTTTCCAACTCTTTCTTCACTAATACAAAAATGTGAGGATGCATCTTATGTAGCTTTTGTTTTATTAGTTTGGCATTAGGATTGACCATAAGGTGGTGTAGAACCAAGGTGGGGTCCAAACCTAGCATGTCAAAATATG
Source organism: Torreya grandis (assembly GCA_037957365.1). Lineage (NCBI taxonomy): Eukaryota > Viridiplantae > Streptophyta > Pinopsida > Cupressales > Taxaceae > Torreya > Torreya grandis. The sequence continues at coordinate 3,524,591 of JARHVA010001023.1, read as the reverse complement.
CCCATGTAAATATATCTACAAATTCCCTCAAAAGGGTTGTAAGGACTTCACACTCCTTCTCAATAAAGGATGCACCTATCTTGATCCACTTTGGGTCATCTAGGGATCCAATGTTAACCTTTGTTTTTTCTCCCACTAGAAGGGTTGAACTGTCTTCAAGGATAGTGGGCAAATATTTCAACTGGCTGGCAACATTAGAGTCCTTTGTAAGACTAGCTCTTTGAGTTACCCTAGGCATGATGAATTAGAGTCTCCCAATGGGAGGTTTGTCCATGTAATAAAAAATGTTGGAAACTCTTGAAGGATTTGATGACAAGCTTGTTGTTCTTCAAAATTGAACTTAGAATCATAAACAAGTTCATCATTGGTGGTCTCCTGAGCTATGGTTGAAGAAGGTTGAACACCCCCATCTAATGGCACCTAAAATAGGTTTTCACCACTAGACTAGTCTTTTTCTTTACTTTTACCCTATTCATAAAGCACCTCAAAGAGGTTTTCACTTTGGGACCTCAATGTTTTAATTAATTTCTTTTGGCTAAGGGTGTTCACCCATCTTCAAAATAGGCTTCAAGATCCAACTTGATTGAGAACCATGATTTATGGTTCCCTAATGGAACATTATCTCTAAGGTCAATAAAATCACATAAAGCCTCATTATTTTGGAACTCATCAATCAGCACATTGGACTCTTGTTGGTCCTAGTCTATTAACTGGGGATAATACAATGGTAGTGGGTTGTGATAAATGACTGGTTTAAGGGTACAAAAAAAATGAGTGTCAAATAGATTAGTCTTGGCTAGGGCTTCAAAAAGGTTATGATTGGACTTTGCTTTGCTACTAGCATCCTCATCACTAGTCAATGGTGATAGAACATGAGTAAGGTATATGGGGTCACCCTTGGGTGATGTAAATCTAAGTATATATGATCTTTTATATTTGGTCATGGAAAATGGTTTGAGTGCTACTTGTTGATTTGCTCTGAGGCCTCTTCCTTCATAGTCATGATTCTTCATGATCCTATTAGGAATAGGATACTTAGCATTCTCATAATAATTAGTTTACTTGTCATTGTATAACCATGATTCATCTCCCTTAAAAGGGTCCTATTCTAGGCTAGATGATGGTATAAACATGACAGGTCCTTTACCTTTGCCCTTTTGTTGCCATTCTAGATGAAGTGACTTGGCTTTAGGTCTTCGAAAGGATTTTGGGTTATGTGTAAGGTTTTCAATATGAAAGGTATCATGGGTTAAATAATCTTTTGATACATTGAACAAGATGGTATAGTGATTGTATATTTTAGGAGATAGCATGTGGGAAAGGGAATCAATGGTATTATGATCAATGCAGTTGTCTCTAGTGAATCAAAGAGTATTATTTTTCCCTTATCTTATTTGGCCACTAGATTCATGCCTAAATGATAGTTATAACTCTTGAACTCAGCATCTAGGTGTTTGCAGTGCTCATACATATGTAAATCTCCTAGTATACAAACTTCCATCCCTGAATGGGAGAACTTGATACATTGGTGAAACATCGATGGGACTATATGAATTCATGTAACCAAGGTTTACCCAAAATCATAGTATATGATAAATTGAGATCTTGAACATGGCAAAGTGGATTATAGGTGAAAGGCCTAAGGATAAGTAGCAAACATATGGTGCCTTGTAATTCTCATTCTTCATTATCAGAGGCTTTGATGGTTATTATCTCTACTTGAAGATCTTCCATAGTGTACTCGAGAAGCTTGATGAGCTTTAAAGACACTATGTTTAGACCTGATCCATTATCTATAACAACATGTTTCACTTTGTGTTGCTCTGTGAAAATTTCAATGTGCAAGGGGTTATTATGTAGTAGGCCAAGGGATGACATATCACTTTGGTTAAAATTGACTTTTTGGGATGGAGCTAGATGTCTTACCAAAGCTTGGAATTTGTCAAGGGATATGTCACTAAAAATAGCGGATTGGCTAAAGAACTCATTAAAAATATCCTTGTGGATTTTTGGTATACACAACAAATCTAAAATGGATATTTGTGTAGGCATCTTTTGTAATTGTTCCATAATATCAAATTTATTCTTTTGGTCAGTGTTAAATTGCTTATTCTAAGGCTGAACGACTGGTTGGGTGATGGGCATTGTGGGCCTAGGATGGTAATCTTTGACCATCTAGTTATGATTTCATAATTAGGATTAAATAAAAGACCATGATTACTAGCAAATGTTGGTGATGGTGGGGGACTAGATAAGATAAATCTTGATTGTTAGTGCACTTGTGTGTGGTCACGAGGTAATGATGAGTTATCAGTATAAGGTCCAAAATTAGTAATCCCTACTTGTTGATATGCCTATATGTAATTTTAGGTCAAGGATTATCAAAGTGGCTTGGTGGATTGGCATTGTTTAGCAAAGGTTGTGATTGACTAGTATTTTGTCTCGAATTGATGGAGATGGTGTTAACAAGACCTCCTGCGATATGACCTACAACCTTGTTGTAGTCATGTGTAACTGCATGATAAGTTTATTGGTTGTTACCATTTTGACCTTGGTTCTATCAATTATTTAGACATTATTGGTTCTGTTATTGTTGATTCTATTGGTTTAATCTTTGTTGTTGAAATTGGTGTTATTGGTGTTGCACTAGCCATTGTTGTTGTTGTTGCTATAGTTGGTTATTATGTTGGGGAAAGCAGTTTTGATAGATTCTAAGGGTCTGATTCAAAGTAGAAGCACCACCATTGAATGTTATCTCCCTATTCTCCAACATGTTCTCAATCAAATGTTTGATTTGGACACAATGGCACAAATTATGCCCATTAACGTGATGATATTCACAGAATTCATTTTGGTGGTACCAATCAAGATAAGGGATGCCCTAAGGATAATGTTTCGATATAAGACATCTAATCATATTAGTGGTAGCAATATTATGAAAAATATATTTAATTGGCTCTTCAAGGTCACTAAAAATGTGATGAGTAGGCACTATTCTCCTTGGAGGAGGGGCTTGTAATGGTAAAGGCTATTGCATTTATTACGTGGGCCTGGGCTATTGTGCTTGTTGTATTGGTTGAAAAGGTTATGGGTTAGGCATAGTTTATATATGTGGTGTGGGCTTAGAAGATGGTGTTTACACCATTTGGACATGATGTAACTCTGTTAATCTATTTAAAATAACATTATTGTTATGGTTGAATTGTCTTGGTCTTTCATTGCTATTGGCCTATGTCAGTTGTGATGCTTGCACTTGGACTGGGTGTTGGTTTTGGCCATTTCCTAGATTGGTACCTTGATTTTGATTAGATGAGGTAATATTGATGATCTCTTTGTTAATAATGGCATGCTTGATCAACAAACCTTTATCAATGATTTCTTTAAAGGTATGTGCACACTGTAGTTTCAAATGATAGGATATCTCACTATGCATATTTTTAGTAAACACAATGACTAATTATTTATCTAGTAAATTGTGAGTGAATCAGCTTGTAAGTGTTCTCCATTGCTATAGATAACTTGAAAAACTCTCACCAGACTTCTGCTTGGCTTATGTCAAGTTGACCAAAGAAATCTCATGCTCAAGATTGTATGAAAAGTGTCGCACAAACTTATCTGAAAGGTCATGAAAATCATAGACATAATTCTTGGGTAACTTTAAAAACCACTCCAAGGCTTGTCCTAATAGACTCCTTAAGAACAAAAATAAAAGATATATGTTTTTATATGCCACTAGCTGGCATGCAACAAATAATTTGGTGAAATGAGCCTTGGGGTCACCTTTCACTTTGTATTTGTCCAATTTTGGTGGTTCATATCATAGAAGAAATGGTATATTCAAGTACTCCATGTTAAATGAATAAGAACACACATCATCCAACTTAAACTTTTTAGTCTATTTCCCAGCTTGGATGGTAGTAATTTCATCCTTCATCTGTTGCAGTTCTTGGGAAAGGAAATTGGAGGGAACATTGGCTTGAGGTGAAATATTTCCTTGGGTAGATGTTTGAGTGATCATATGTGGAACACTTTAACTCGGGTATGATGGAGGTATTCATTGAGGTACATTGGTTTGGTCATAAAATGGACCAAGAATACAAATACATGGATTAGGGTTTGATTGTTGGAGTTGCACATACTACGATTATGTAATATTATGGTTTGGGTTAGGCAAGTAGGTTTTAGTTTAGGGATTTCGAGGCTAAGATGGGGGAATATATACATAATGTGCCTATTGGGGTTGAATAGGGACATGATTCTAACTAATCAAACCTTGTTGTTGAGAGGCCACTTATGAACCAAGACCCTATCATTGAACTAGTGGCACATTTTGTATAAAAGACAAAGGTTACCTTATTAGTATGTATAGAACATGGGAACCTCTAGGTTACATGTATATTTGTTGGGAAGTTAATGCTTGTGGAAGATTCAAAATCTGTTGCTAACTAATATTCATATGTTGTTGATTAGATATCATTTAACTTTGAATTAGTATATTGGTCTGCGAGGGATGAGGTATGTTCATTGCTACTTGGAGAGGTGGAGTATTGGGTTCCCCTATTGAGATGGTAATATATTCTACCTCTACTACATTGGTATGTTGGATTGTGCCTATTGTGGAATATTACTCATTGTTTTTTGATTAATATTCATCATGTTCTATTGTTGATGCATGGTATTGGATACTAGTGTATTGCCTAATCCTATTGGTTGGCACTTGAAGAAGTGGCTAGTTGAGGATTAGTAGCAGTTGTTGGTTGAGGTTGAGATGTAAAAACTCTTACTCCCTGATTTGGAGAACCACTCATAGTGTTAACTAAAGGTACACTCAATTGTGTATTAGTTGTCGGGTATTTACACCACTTTGGTTTGGATTGGATGTTGCTTTTGCATTGTCCACTATGTTTTGCTCAATATTCTACGTAGAAGCAGAAGACATGTCTTCGATGATTGGCACATGAAATAAGTTATCAACTAAAGTGCTTTACATGAAGGGGTCCACACCTTGATTTTCTTGACCAGTCAACTTTATTATCACTCTTATTAAATAAACTAGATCTATGAGAGGCATATTGGACATGGTCATTTAGTTAAAATTATGTGTTAGGTTCAAGTATGTTAGATATGTTGTCTACATTTATACAAAGTGATCTTTCATGAGGTCCTTACCTTTGAAAAGCATATTAGGTTCTTAATATAATGTTTGGACTAGAGCTAAAGGATTTATAGAAGAATCCTATTGATTATAAATTATGTTATGAGGCATTCATACTAAGCTTGACAAATTCTTATGAGGAAAGTCTATTAGAAACTTGGCCTCTATTTCTATAGCTTTAACCAAAATTTCATCCTTGTTTTCCCACAAGTGACACTCAAAAAGGTAAGGATCATACATGGATTATGAAGTAACATAGTACGATTGTTGAGGAATTAGTTCTTTAACTATATGTACCGAAGCAGATACTACTTTATTTGTTCTTGATCTTGCTCTGAGTAAAGAGGCATGTTTACCAATAAATGAGCTAATGGGTCTTGATTTTGTGCCCCTATTTGAGTGTTATAAGATGGATAAGGATCTGTATCATAAGCAACATTATCCATATATGGGTCTTAAACCATTTCTTCTTGTGATACCACATTACTAACTCCTAGATTGTACATGAGGCCACTACTAGTGTAGAAAAACATGTTGGTATCCATAGTAAATATTTCACGATAAAGTTCTATAAACTTTGAAAATGAGATGTCTAAAAATAAGTTCAAACTTGGTCTAACTTGGTCCAAAGGATGGATATGTATATCCAAAAATATTGATGCAATGACTTGTGATAAAATAAGCTAATGTCAAGTATCTAATGTTACATGTCTCACACAAAAAGGTCAAGTAATAAGACTGTAAATTGAAATGCCAAATTCTAGGTCAAAGTGTTTTAAATCAGTCTACTCTAGGAAAAAAATAGTCACTAGGTCTTTTGGCCAAACATGGTGTCAAAATATAGGCTCAAATAAAACATGTGCTAGGAATTTTGGCCAAACAACATCAAAATCTAGACTTTAAAAGATGGGATATTTAATCTAATAGATTTGAAACACTTTTAATAAAAACTAGGAATTTGATACTTAGACATAAAAATTGGTCAATAAGTATGAGGTATGAAACAAAAGGCACTTGAAGATAGCCTATTTTCTGCCAAATAATGGTGCAAACTAGGTTCCTTCGATGAATAAGCTAGACAAAGGATCTCAAAGAAAACTCAAAATGGTTTGAATTTTGGAACAACTTAGACTCTATGCAAAGAGGTCTATGAAACAAGTCTCAAAATAATTTAAGCAGCATAAAAAAACTGCTTAAGAGATGTGGCAAATACTTGTTTCAAAAAAACTCTAAGACATAAAAATGGTTCCAACACAATTTTAGCAGTGTAACAGTACCCTCTTAACTCAAATGATATACACACACAAAGTTAGACAAATTTTTAAGGCAAAAGTGTGCTATCAAATGGATTTAAGACAAGGTAAAATAGGATGAATGGTGCAAAAATGTAGCCTAGGACTCAAAGTGTGAGAGATACACAAGATGAATTGAGTCCTAGAAAATGATTATAATGATGATGAGTCTAAAAATGACCCTCAATTCAAATTGGGAATTAAACTCAAGCTAAAAAAATTAAGTGCAAAGTGGCAAACCCAATTTAACACCTCAACCTTTAAAACTTGGAAGATTTCAATTTCGAATTTAAACTATCAATGAGACACTTAAAGAAAATGTGGCAAAAGGTCTAGACTCAAATGGGCAATATAACTATGCCAAATTGAAAGATATGACACAAAGTGTATGATGATGATTTTGAATAAGAAAAAAGATGATTTTTATTTGGGTAGCATAATGCCTCCTTGTTCAAAGAAATTTTGGGGACAATGTGTTTGGTTATGTCATTTTTTAAACACCAAGTTTTGACTCGACACAAAAATTGATTAATCTAAGACAAAAAAAAATTAACAAAATAATCATCTTAAATCATAAACTAACAAGGTATGGCAAAGTGGGGTTAACTAAACTAACAAGTTTTTGAATGTTCTAGATGGATCCCATGTCTACCAACTTTCACGTTAGTAAACAAGAGAAGTAACACGTTAATTACGTCTATGACAACTGGCTTGTTGTAAAAAGGTCTTGCTTTTTTTACAACCATGACATCTATCACTTGCTCAGTGTAGTGCAATGTCCAATATGATCATATGACCTGGGCTTAAAGACACTTAAACAAAATGTGGCAAAAGTTCTAGACTCAAATGGGCAGTATAACTGTGCCAAATTGAAAGATATGACACAAAGTATATGATGATGATTTTGAATAAGAAAAAAGATTATTTTTATTTGAGCAGCATAATGCCTCTTTATTCAAAGAAATTTTGGGGACAATGTGTTTGGTTATGTCATTTTTTTTAACACCAAGTTTTGACTCCACATAAAAACCAAGTAATCTAAGACAAAGACAAATTACCTAACTAATCATCTTAAATTCTAAACTGATAAGGTATGACAAAGTGGGGTTAATTAAACTAATAAGGTTTTGAATGTTCTAGATGGATCCCATATCTATCAACTTTCACATTAGTAAACAAGAAAAACAACACGTTAATTATGTCCATGACACTTGGCTTATTGTAAAAAGGTCTTGCCCTTTTTACAATCATAACATCTATTGATTGCTCAGTGTAGTGCGATGTCCAATATGCTCATATGCCCTGGACTTAACGCCAGTGTTAGGAGAAGGTTTAATCACTCAAACTTTTGATCCCAATGGGGTGATCCCAATTTATATACCCCTCATGGAAAGGAGTTGAAAATAATATCAGAAGATAAATTTTCAGGTCAAGGTTTTCCTAAAGAACTCATGGGAGGTAATGAAGTCCCCCTCATAAGCCAAGATGCAATGAAGTAAATGACAAGTAAAAGAGCTATAAAGATTGTTTTTAGATCACCTAAGCCATGCAGGTCTTGGAGAGAGCCTTGACAACTTCTCTTCTACACCTATAGACTAAGACATTTTGTAATGAAGTTGGTGCTTTTGACCTAGAAAATTTTCTAAAGGGGACGAATGGGAGAGCATACATGGACAACCCCATATTTTCTCAAACAGATCTAATCTAGGGAAACAATAATAACAACTTTTCAAAAACTTGAAGTGTGTTCAATTTTAAAAACTAAATAAAATGTGTGGTGATGTTCTTTATAGCCCCCTAGCTTTAAGATGTAAAAACTTATAAATATTACATCAAAAAGACTAAATAAAATAATAAGCACCTAAGTTCGCTTTAGACCCAAAGTTTGAAGTGTTCAATACTTAGCATGGTTCATTTTAGGCACCAAATTTGAAGTGTATGATTAGTTAAAACACCAAAATTAACTTCCAAATCAACCTTTCAACCTGCAAAAACAAGATTAGGACCATCTATTTTGAAGCACTTATGAGATTGAACAAATAACTTTGCAAAAAAGAACTCTCGGGTTTCACATAGTCAACCCCACTACTCCACAGTGTAATCCTACAACTCTACAAAACTATGATTCAAACAAACAATATCATTATTCAGGTTAAATTATTAAAAAACACAATATCGCTACTCAAGATAACAATCCCAATATTCATGTATAATCTCACGCGTCGAGTAGGCAAAATCACTATTCATCCCACAACTGAGAGAGTTGCGGTATTGTCATTTAATCCTAACAGTCTATGTGAACCACTAGCGATTTAAGTATAATACCATGACTCAGTTTGATAATTTTGCTATTAGTAACTAGCGGTATTGCAATATTATAGCTTAGAAGTCATGGGATTACAATATCGCTACTATTGAGTAGCGGGATTATAATATCGTTATTAGTGAATAGTGGGATTGCAATATTGCTACTGGACCTACAGACAGAGGCAAACATTAAGTTAAAATAGTTAAAGCATAATATCACAACTTGAGATGATAAAGCCATGACTATCTTAGTGGTGTGATTAGGGTCTAGAGGATAAACCCGTGACTCCATAGTGACAAAACCATGATTTTTCAAAAAATGTATTTTTACTCAAATTTTTACTTTCTTTGCTTCAACACTCCAAGATCTTGCATGAAAGTGGTTAGTAGTTTACTTCTAAGTGTTATTTGACTAAATTTATGATGCTAGGTCTCATCGGACATGCCATTATGTAGACTAAAAATATGACTCAATAGAGGATAATTAGTAACGTGTTAGTTTCAAAATGAAAACAAAATGAAAAAAACACACTAATATAAAATCTCTAGGCCTAGTCACTAGGGGGAGCTTAGTGAAGAAAAACCATTTGAAAACATAACTAGAAATAGAAAGAAATATGAAATATGAACACAAAACACAAACTTCTTACCAAATCATTGATTGCTCTAAAAGGCTCCTTCTTTGGCTTGCTCGGCTTGTGATTCAAAAGATCTTCTTCAATGGAGTGTGGCTACCTTCATCTCCTCTTGACACCTTTGGCTTGTAATGGCTTTGACTCAATATTTGGGCATAACAACACTACATCAAGATGTAGTTTGAAGTTATTTGAGCATGGTAACTTTGACTTAAAAGAGATTAAAATTTAATAGGCAAGGCCTCTTATTTATAGATTTGGCAAAATGATCAAAATGAACATGAACCGTCCATCTCAAGATGAAGATGTGTGGCTAAGGATCCATTCAATTTTTGAGACAAAAATCAATAAATGTCTTCATAAATATTTGATATAGAGAGGCATTAAAGAGGCATGGAAGGTCTTAATAAGGCATGGGAGAGTTTAATTCTGATATTTTATGCATTTATGGCCTAGAGATGTCTTTCTAAGAAATGATGTCATTTGATGATACAGTTATTCAATATCAATTTCTAAAAAGAAATATTCAACAAGTTACATGTAATATTAACTTAATCCCTTGATTCAGATTAATTAGCCTTAAACATAATTAGTTAACTTTGGTGCAAATTTTGGCAATTGGTGCACAAATTAATTAAATTGATCAAAATGTCATATTATTGGCTCAAAATTTGACTGGATTGGAATTAGGATGTGATGTTAGATGTGTTGGATCCATTATCCCATTTAGGATGTTACCAACATAAAATAACAAAGACACATATCTCGTGCAAGAAATTTGGTAAAAAAGAGCAATCTAGAGCACCCAGATGCTAAAATGTTATTTTGACTCGAAATGATATGATCAAAGTTAACTGCTTCATAAATTGCATTGTCTCATTTAATGATACTCTGGCCAAAATCGGCACTTAATTATGACAATTTCAAAGCTTTTAACATATTTTATTGTTTTTAGACCAAATTGTGCATTTCGATAGAAATTGGTCAAAACCTTGGTTGGAAGTTATTGATGCTCAGTTTTAAGTGTCTATATCTGCCTCCCTCTCTTACTTTCACAGATTTGATAATGCTCTTCTTTTGAATCTGCTCTTTCTTCCTCCCTTCTTTACCTTCACAATTCTGAATTCTCATTATTTTTTACTTGCAATAAGGTTAACACTTTTGAGAGAAGCTACAAACTATATCATGCTATTCTTTTTTATATAATTACGATATATAATTTTTATTGTTACATTTATTAATTATAATAAATATAATAATTTTTAATTAAAAATAAATAAAATATAACATGAAAATATTTGAATTGTATTTTTTGCCTTTAAATATTATAATGATTTTTAAAATTAATTATTATACTCTAAATGAGATTTTGTTTTGCTTAAAGTTAATTATTATTTTATATGGAAAAGAAAACGAAAAGACACATTTAGGTGTTACCGCATCTAATAATGAAAGCATTTTCATTCTCATATGTATTTTTTTTTAATAATTTGGCGATGGGAAACCCCACAAGGCATGATAACTTCTTTTAAAAGGGCCCCGCGATTCAAACATGCCAAGAATTTAATCTTATCGTTTATGCCCTCTTTCGGACTAATGATAATGCATAAAAAGATCCGTTGATGGATTATTATTATTATTATTATTATTATTATTTAATAAGGGTATGGAATGCCAAGATCTGGAGGCAAAGTATTTCTTCATGTATGTTTCTTTCATGGGTTTTCAATGTTTTATTTTCAAATTGTTAAAAATTATTTGTGATATTAATTTGAAGAAAACGATTTTATGAATAAATAATTGTTGGAAATAGAAATAACAAAGAAATAAAATATTTAGTGTTTGAATTTTTTTTTAATAAATAATTTAGTCATTTTTAAAATGATAGACAAAACTAATATGAGATGAATATTGATAATGATATCATGTCATCAAAGAGTTTTGATATAATGAATTAAACATGAGAGGATGGTAGAGTTGCAAAAAGAGATTTATATTTTGTAGTAACAAACACTTTTGTTAGATCCCATTAAATATAAATTAATATTTATTGATTTAAGTATTCACACAGAGTGTGATAAACATATTACGATTTTAAAGATGCGGGTTTTTTTAATATATTCTAGAAAATCATGAATAAGCTATCAAACATAACATATTCCATTGAAATTTTAGAAATCCTCTTAATCATATAATGAATCTGTTTAAATATGAATCTATAAGCTATCCTATCCGATAGAAAAAACCTATGAATTAAACAATCTATTGAAGGAAAGAAATCTGATTCAATAAAATATTATATTTCAAGTAATATCTTGTTTCTGCTGTAATATCTTTCAAGTAACTTCTAGATAATAAGCCAAAAATATAAAGTAAGATAGATTTGAAATAAGTCAAGATAAATATATATTCAATCAAGACAATATTCAGGGTAAAATTAACACAAAGAGACACAACAAATATCATCCAACAATCTAACTAAAGAAACAATGAAAAGGCAAACAAAAAATAATTGGGTTAAGAAAAGATAACAAACCAATAAACAATTAAGTAAAACTATAAATAAACTAAATAAGAAAAAGACTAAAGATTAAAGCAATTAAACTAATCTAAAGAATCTAATTAACTAATCTAACAATCTAAGGAAACAATCTAAACTAGAGCTAAACCTACAAATAATTAAACCTAAAACAAAATTCAACAATCTAACTAAATAAACAATGAAAAGGTAAACAAAAAATAATTAAGTTAAGAAAAGATAACAAACCAATAAACAATTAAGTAAAACTATAAAGTAAACTAAATAAGAAAAAGACTAAGGACTAAAACAATTAAACTAATCTAAAGAATCTAATTAACTAATCTAACAATCTAAGGAAACAATCTAAACTACAACTAAAACTACAAATAATTTAAATCTAAAACAAAATTACAAACTATTAATCTAAAATGTAGAAAAGTGTAATATCTAATCTAAAACTAAAAATACAAATTTATAAACTATAACAAGTAAACTTGAAACTATAACAAGTAAACTTAAAACTATATTTAAAAAATAAGAAATAACTAACTAAAGAAAACAAACTATTCTAAAGAAAGTAAATAATCTAAGAAAATAGCTTAAGAAAAGCATAAATAAGCAAGTAAACTTAAACAAATCTAAAGAAACAAAAAGAGATATAAATTAATTAAAGATTAATCTAAAACAAAATAAACTATATTAAAATTAAAATCAATATAAAGTACAATAAACTTTGTGAGTCTCAAAAGATAGAGTTGTCTTAACAAAAAAGATAGATTTTATTTGAGAAACCAACATCTTTCTTTACAAATACTTGAGAGATAACTTTTACAATCAAAATAGATTAATGAAATATCATAAAAAATAAATTTTTAATCATTATTCAAGTTAAAAACTTAGATTCTACACATAGAATCGCAATAGCAGTCATCAAAAGATATTAAACTTGATAAAATTTAGATAATCTATTATAAATGATGATATAAAAATTGGATATACCTACGTTGCCTAAGCAATTACTCAATCATCAGAGAAAGTACCATTGGATCTATCTGCAAAAGTCACGCTATCTCAGAGAAGTTGCATGAAAAAAAAAGAGATGAATGATTGACTTTGTAAATTTATAAGTCTTCAATACATGTGTTGTTCCTCATCTTTAAATGAATCCTTGATCTCCTTGTATGTTTCAAACATGATTTGAAAGAAGTTACAAATAACCTTAGTTATTAGTTTAATTTAACTAATTAGCTTTGAAAGTCAATTAATGATAAACAGATATGTTTAATTAAGACTTAAAAAGTCTTAATGAATTAAGTTTTTAAACATAGATCAGATACTATCTAACGGGTGGAGACCCCTATAAATTAATAATAAAATAGAATAGCATATATCAATAAAAATAAATAAATCAAAGTTTATAAAATTTATATTTATATCAACCATAATGCATATTTTCTAAAATTAACTTAAGCATATATATATTCAAAAAAGGTCTACTATTTTGATACTATATTTTTCAAAATACTATACAAAATATCAAAATCTGAAAGTTCAGGTATCAAAATTGAAAGTATAGAATTCTGCCATCTAAAAGTTCAACTAAAAATAAAGTTTTATCCCCTAGACATCTAGTAATCATCTAAATCTGAAAGCACTTCAATCATTGGTTTCCTTTGTTCATTAACACATTTATTATATTCCATTTCAATTGTTAAAAACTGCAACAACTTTGTTCCAGAATCACTTGTATTATCATCAATTTCTAGCTTAATTCATTTGAGCACTCTGACTTCAACTGGTGAATCTATTTCATTCTGGATGTCTAACTTTTTATGTAAAGTAGAAAGGTGAATCTCAAAAGTATGTTTTCTGCCAACTGAAACAAACTTCTCCAAACTTAGCTTCCTACATCCCAAAATAAGCTCCCTTTGAGATGATGAAGGCTCATTAGAAACTGAAGGTAAAGCAAGGCTAACTAAGTTTTTGGCATGGGTTGTTTCAATCTCTAGCTGAGTGGTTTCATGAATATGTTGTGGTTTAACAATAAACTGAATTCTTTCTAGAGTGGGTGACTAGATGGGTAAGTGATACAGATTGCTTTGTAAATGGTGGGAGGAACTATTGTTAGAAGAAGCCCTAACACCAAACTTACATCCATGAAATCCCCTATTGCTCCTATTGTTGGCTAGATTGAAAGGCAAGTTATTCAAAATATTCCAAAACTCAGAATCTACTACATCAAAATGGATGGACATTCTAGCACCCCTATGAAATCTAGGATCGAATCTCCTAGCTTGAAAACCACCCATTAGAAAATTTCTATTTAGATTCTACTGGTTTACATTATCTAATTTTTAACCCCACCCTTGATTATCATGACTTCTACTCAACCTGGGCTGATCCCATCTAGAAATATTAAATATAATCTAAAAATTAACATGCACATATTCAAAATGAAAATCAACTATATTTCAAACATAATCATAATCAACAAAATATCTGAATTGAATTGTGATAAGTGTATCAAATAATATTATAATATTTTATTTTAATTTCATTAAAATATCTCTAAAACCAACTAAAATCTCAAAAATAAAATTATAATATCATAATTTTATTTCACAGCTATTTTGATATCTCTTCATGAATTTTCTATCTTTATCATATATCAAAATGAAGAAGCACAGACGTTTCAATATTGAAACCCTCAATAAGTATATTCTGCCTAAATTATAAATCACTGTTTGAAAACCATCTAAAATTAAATTGAGCCAATTCTCAAAACTAAAAATAACATTTCCACAAAAATTATTAATGAAAAATATCTCTCAGAGACCATATATATTTTAAAATGTCATAAGTTCAAATAAGATTTGAAAATATGAACTTTTCATTGTCATATCTCAATTGGAAAATCAACTTTATAATTTTTGGAAATACAAGTAATATATTGTCCAAAACCTCAGAATGAAACCCTAATCTCTTTTCACAAATATATTATGTTCAAACTTCTTTGTTATTATTTATTTATTTCCAAAATCTAAACAAAAACTCAGAACACCTATCTCAGTTTTTCAAATCATTATTATTTTGACATTTATCTTCAAAACTAACCCCAGAACTTCAAGACTAAGATGCAAAATTAGAAACACTTTCATTATTTTTGAAAATTAACCTACTATTCTTTATAAGTAGAAATATGTCAAAGAAAATTTAAAACTAAGAGTGAAAATTATATCCTCACAATACCAAAATATATTTGTTTTTATATGATCAAAGTATTTTCCAACATAACCTCCCTATCATGGCCGACAATAATTATCAATCATTTGTGCTCAAAATAGAAACCAAAACTTCAAACAAAAACTTTGTTACTAAATAAACCTTTCACGACAGACATAACTAACAAAAATATCTCAGTGTATACACAGATTCATCCCACATCAAACCCTTGACATAGCTCAACAAGTATCTGAAACTTTAACTGATACGTTTCAACCAAATCATGCATTCAACCTTATAGAACTTGAAACAAAACTTTTTAGTTTTAAACATATATTTTAAAATCATTCTTCTAAAACCAAGAAATAAATTTATTCTTTTTTGTTGTTCATTTATTTCCCATATTTGAAAGAAAACTCAGAATGACTCTTGAATATGTTGAGTTTTTAATATTTTAAGCTTAACAAACCCTACATGCATAGATTTATGGTTTTGGAAAAAAATGAAACATCACATTTCATAAATGACAGAACCGTTGAATCTCAGAGTTGAAACACAAATGTGATAACACCTTCCTTCATTTCAAACTTGATAGACCTTATTTCCATAACAATCATACAAAATTTTATTTGAAACTGAAACTAATACACATGTACCATAATTCTATTATGCTCAGAGTCTCAAAAACCATGAAATAAACATATAGAGTTTATTCTTATAAAACTAGAAATCTGAAATAGTATACAAAATATTCAAAGTAACACTATAATTTTTCATAAAAACTAGAGATGGATGAATATCTCAAAACAACAAAGACCTATATAGTCTCAAAAAGTCTACTCAAACCCAAATAAACTCTATATTTTATCGACGACCAAGAATATATCAAAAATCAAAACTAGTTCTCACTAATATCCATGCATGAAAGTGATATTCTAGACTATAAAATTATTTGACTCTCAAAATATTCATGCACAAGTTCGAACTAATAGTTTCCTCAAATCTTATCAACATGTAGAACAACATTCATATTCATTCCATGTAACCAAAACTGTTCAAAATAGCCATGAAACTTTCTCAAAACTTATCCAAAATTGTTCAAGGCATACTTGGTCATGTTTCCTTGCAATTTTCCACTCAAAATCCAAACTGTCAGAGCCTCGATTCCACAAACAAGATTCATGAAATGACAAAAACCAAAAAAAAAATCCTATTTATAATTACCACCCTCCATTGTAACTACTTTTTCTAGGTGCTCATTTCTCATTGGTTCATCTAAATCGAGGATGAATTTAGCAATTATGTCAATCTAAGTTAGTAAATGATTAAACTTAGCAATAAATAAATTGTCCACTAAACATCTTACCAACTTTTTCCATTCAAGGCATGTATGCCTTGCATTTATTTCTCAAACTGGTAAAATCTTAGCATGATCTTGAAGTATCCTCAAATATGCCCTTGCATTAACTATTTTACTAGTTCAATATGCCTCGATGGCTTATTGAATAGATAACTGACTCGAATGCCAACTTACAAAGAAAACATTCCATGTCAAGCAAATTCGTGTCTTGAAACAAACTCATATATATTACCTTTTACAACCGCCAACTTATACCCTTTGAAAAGTATGCCATCAAAACATAGACTTAGGTAATAAATTTGAAATCACCAAGGTTCGATAACTATATTATTTCAAAACTTAGGAATAATTATCTAGGTTAGAACCTTAGGATAACATAAGTCTTGAAACCACTAGGCCTTTTAAAGGGAATGACCATATTACCTTAGAATTTAAGCTCGATGGTTTTTAAATTAGGAATTTTAACCAAATAAGGACCTTGTATTTAGAACCTAGGGATCCTTTGATCATATCAAATCAAGTTCAAAACATTTTAACATTTTTAAATGTTAATTATACCATAATAAATGAATGTGAGTCATCAATTGACTTAATGAATCTGTAGAACAATCATATTCAACTTTCAAAATGAAACCCATATAAATCAAATCATGTATTTGATTTATTTAATCATCAACTGCATTGTATTTTCAAATTGCAAAAATTATACTGATCTACTTGTATATATTTCAAAACGAACTGAGAGAGAATTTATTGTAACCAATTCATAAACCATTCCTATCTGGTCCAAACAAGCTTCATATTGCCAATGAAAATGAAAATAGCACAAAAGTCACCACAAACTGCTCATACTGTCAAATGAAAATTGATTTGAACTTTATATCATGTTCAATTAAAAATATTTGTATATCTAAATCATCATAGCAATCGTAATGCTTTTAACCATCAAAAAGTGTCTCTACTTCAAACTGAAAGTGCTGAATTGTAATCTAATCATGAACTAAAAAAATGATTGATCACAACTATCTCAGAAATGACAACATACATATGCATATTTTATTCATTTATGCTCTTCAAAACCACTTAAATATAAACATAAATTCATCAACAAATCATCATCAATTTATAATTGAAACATGCATCCAAATATACTACTAATTGACTAGGTCCTTGATATAGTTTTTAATTTAATGACTAAGTCATCTCTATGGCAGAAAAGTATTAGCTTAGAAAAATTTAGGGGGGAGGGGTGTGAAAAAAAGGCATAGCACATTCAATGTATTCAATTTAGAGAAAAATAGTTAAATGTCATGTAACGATGGATATATTAATTGACATCCACTAAATGGGTGATACATTTTTACCTAATCATTTTTCGTTGTATGTTAATTGACATCCACTTAAATCTAGCTAATGCTTGGATTCATACAAATATAGTCAAAATTTTGAAGAAGAAATAATTATGAATATTTATTATAAAGTTATTTTGACATGTGATTGACTATAATGAATAGCTAAAACAACACATCCAATTTGCAGATTCAATTTTATAAAAAGATTTCTATTACAAAAATAATTTAACTAACTAATTTGTCAATTTAACTAATTCACAAATGATTTTTATATAATGATCAATTTAGTCAAAATATTTTAGGCATAACTTTAATAGAATTGAGAAACCCTGGAAATAATAAAAAGTCACTAGACATCCCAATATATTATTAAAATTGCTTAGGCTTAAAAAATCTTCCTCTTCTAAAATAATTGAATAATTGAGACATTGCCTAATCAAAAAATTAATAATTTGCATGCAAGACTGAAATTGCATTCTAATATTATATTCAATCTAAGACATGCATAAAATTATAATGTTTTGAAAGTAAGAAAACTAAAAACAATCTTATGATCTACAAGTCAATTGGTATTTTCTAAAAATTTATTGGCTCTTCAATGCTTGTGTGCATGTATGAAAGTATCTATTTATTTGGGCAAGGTTAATAATAGGTGTTTTGAATAATCTCTTCTTGTGTTAGTAAGCTTTCATGGATGGATAATTAATTGTGGAAAGAATCTTGAACTGCATTAAGTCATTGTATGTACTTTGTGGAATATATGATCAAGTCAATGACATTTTTATTTACAATCTTGTTCACGTCCTCAAATTTAACCATAATGATAACCAACAATGTGGAAGAATCTATAGTAGAAATGAGTTTGTTGTCATGTAGGAACAAGAAATGGATGTTGGCCTCTACAAATAAGTTAATAATCCTAATGGAACAATCATTGATTGGATCCATATTAGCTTCTATTACCATTGAACATTATTCTAAAGAACTTCTCATATGCATAGGAAAATTTTAACACACGCTGACATCAAACAAGGTAATTATTTTAAGGTCAGGGAACATTCCCTTCTTGATTACTTTGGTAAGATTGGCTTATTTTTCATCCATAAAATTGATTTATGCGAAATAACCTTTAGATTTTTTCTATAATACATAAATTTTTATTTTGGCTTCATTTACCATTATTAATAATTCAAATAAATGAGTCTTCTCTACATTTTATATAATATTTTATGGAATAGAGGCCTCAGTTCTACTTTTCAATTTTTTTACATTGTAATTCATCTCTTGAATTACTTTCTTAGTCAATTGATGAGAATACCTTATAACTGATTCAGGGTCCTTGGCCATCTCATCTTCATTATTTTCATGGCGTTTGTTATCCTTCTCTATTTATTTGTCAAAGTAAAGATATCTTATTATGTCTCATATATCATGGGATTTTCCTCTTGTGTTATTTTATGGTAGTAGTTATTTTCATCTTACATGTAGCCTACTCAAATTTCAACTTTAAGTTAGGCTCATCTTGTATAATCATTTTAGGCCTTTGTTCATGTACCATTTGTAGTCTTTCAATTTAGTCCTCTTCTTCTTGTGGTAATGTAGTTGTTGAAGTAGTGGGTGGTGTGGATATTGCAATAACAATGGGTGGTATCATGATGTCAGAGGAAGAAGAAGTAGTTGATGCAATGGGAATGGATGGAACATGAATAATGGATGGAATAAGTATAACAAATGAAGAGGAAGAATGTGTAGTGACAAAGATGATAGGAACAATAAATGTGGAAGATGGAAAGGATGTGACTAGTCTAGAGTATGTCATAGATATCTATAAAAGTGTAGGTCCAACACATGTTATGACTTGTGTCACTCTTTCCTCATTAGGAGCATACATTAGGGTGGAATGAAAGATCCCTTTCCTTTTAAATTATTTTGGACTTGACATTATTCTACCACTGATGCTGGGTAACCTGGACATGATAGTCACTATGGGAGTGGGTAGAATATTAAAAGGTAATACCATTGGCTTTAAGGCTTGAAGTGTTCTAGGTTATGATGAAGGTGTTAATGTAGAAGATTGAGGTTGAGACTATAAATCAAAAATCTTAAGATGGCCTTGTTTATCCAATGATATTGGAGTGACCAAAGGAGGAGAAATTATGTAGGACACACTTGTCATTTAAATAGATCCTTTATGTTTATTAGACTCAGTTTAGCTCATAATAAGTGTGACTGAAGCTTGAACACCCTTGGTCCCTGATTTGGAGGCCATATTCATAGTATATACTCATGTAACATGGGGAGTTCTCTTTATAAGAGAAGTAGGAGTAGATATTACAATTTTAAACATTAGAGCAAGGGTCTCTAATGATGTTATTACATCCTCTAAGGAAGGTAACATATAAGCAAGATGGGTATCCATAATGGAAGAGCTTGTAGTCATGAACACATGGGTTTGAAATGGTTTTTATGACTTCTAGGTGGATACATTTGTGTGGTAGAAGGTGGACTATCCATAATTTTAACAATATGAGTGGATTAAGTGCATTGAGTTACCTGGGTTTATTGCATTGTGCTTGAAAATGTTATAGGTGGAGGGATCCCTTGCAATACCTTCCTTTTGAGGTTAAGGTTTATGTATGGTGATCTAAATGAAGAAGTTGAAGCATTTGGGCTTTCTTAAATATCCTTTGAGATGTAGCTTCTTGTGGTGGTTGTTGTTGTTTGACCATGCCTTCATGTATCATTCTTTTTTCAACTTCATCATCATCTTGTGTGTGTGTGTGTGTGTGTGTGTGTGTGTGTATATATATATATATATATATATATATATATATATATATATATATATATATATATATATATATATATATAAGAAAGCCCAAGATTATATATTTCTTTTATATATATATATATATATATATATATATATATATATATATATATATATATATATATATATATATATATATAATTTGGGCTTTCTTAAATATCCTTTGAGACCTAGCTTCTTGTGGTGGTGGTTGTTGTTTGACCATGCCTTCACGTATCATTCTTTTTCAACTTCATCATCATCTTGTGCATATATATATGGAAACTAGGATTGTGCTTATATACCCAGATGAGTTTACCTTTCAACATAAGTATATGTTTATTCACATTTGCCAATGGATCCCATTATCTCTACTCATGGTCATCCAAATTAAAAAGGGAATAGTGTGCAGTTAATGTCTACAATGGTGGCATGGTTTTTATAGTTTCTCACTATATTGCAGGAGGCCATCAATATTATTTATTCTATTTACAAACTCCAACAATTCCATTAAAAATTTGGTATACTATCTCTTGCTTTACTAGCTTGTCAGGCATATAGTAAGACAAATTGGGAGGCCAGAGAGAGAGAGAAATGCAGACACACAAGTTAGGCGAGAGTTTGTATTGGGTACCTAATTATTTCTATTATTTCGGTTGGTCTTCTACTATGAATAACTTGGAAACTATCTTTCATCCCATTAAAAACTTTCCCATGCTTGGCTAATGGTTTGACTATTAGATTCATAGAAATCACAAAGCTCTTCCTCCCTCCCTTACTTTCACAAAAATTGGTAAATCTCTTCTTCTTGAAGTTGCCTTCACACCCCCAGACTCTCATTGTTTCTCAATCACAATTTGAAACAACAACAATAAAATTAAACAAACAAAAATTCAAAACACAAAAGTAAGCCTAATACTATAAAAACAAATGTTCACATGTGATGCAAAATATTTGGTCAGTGATTTGTAACAAAAACACTTTGGGTATCAATAATTTTTTTGAATAAAGGTCAACATTTTAAAGTGGAGCTATGAACTACAACATAGGAGCTTTTATAGAAACTGGAACTCCAAACCGCGCTGGAATATGACAAAACCCAATCTATAAAACACTACACCAAAGAATAAAACTATACTAAAATATAAAATATTGAGAAACTCATTAAAAATAAGTTGTAATCTATATTTAATTTAAATGATAATGTGATGTCATACTATTCTTTTTTATATGATTGAGAAGTACAATTTTCATTTTTATAAAATATAACACAAAAATTTTTGAATTGCATTTTTTTACCCTAAATATCTACATGATTCTTAAAATCAATTATCATATTTAAAGGTAAAAAAAAACCATTAGCATCACACATTAAAAAAACCAAAAAGACACACTCACAAACTTATGTTACCAAATCTAATAATGAAAGCATTTTCATTCGCATTTGTATGTTCTTTTAATAATTTGGCAATGTTAATAAGCACGAGAAGGCATGATAACTTGTTTTAAAAGGGCCCCGCGATTCAAAAATTTCACCTTTTCTTGTTAAGATTAATGATAATGCATACAAAGATCCGTTGATGGATTATTATTATTATTATTATTATTATTATTATTATTATTATTATAATATATTGCTTAAATTCAATAAGGGTATGATGGGAGGGAGGAAAGTATTTGTTCATGTAAGTTTCTTTCTGATAGAAAATGTTGCATAAAATAATTTGTGGTAATAGTTCGAAGAATATGGTTTTATGAATATAAAGTGCTGGAAATAAAAACAATAAAGTAAAAAAAAATGTTTAATGTTTGGAAAATCTTTTTATAAGTTAATGATTTTTTAAATGATAGAGAAAGTTAATCTGAGATGAATATTGACAATGATATTATGTTTTTTAGATTTTTTTTGATATAAAAAATTAAATAGGAGGAAAGTAACGTAACAAAAAGAGATTTAGATTTTGTAATAGTCAACGCTTTTGTTAGATCTTATTACATATAAATTAATATTTATTGATTTACGTGTTCAGGGAAAGTGTGACAAATGCATGATGTGATTCGTTGATCATTCAATGTATTCAATTCAGAGAAAAACAATTAAATGTTATGCAACGATGAATATATTCTAAAATATTCGTGTTGATGTAGTTTTATGATTGCACCAAATAGGTGATAGGTTTTTACCCTATCATTTTTGCGTAGTATGTTAATTGACATCCACTTAAATCTAGCTATTGCTTAGATTCAAGAAAATATAGTAGAGATTTTGAGGAAGAAATAATTGTGATTGTTTATTGTAAAGTTATTTTGACAAGGGATTGACTATAATGAATAGCTAAAACAACACATCCAATCTATAGATTCAATTTATATAGAAAAATTTTCATTGCAAAAATAATTAAACCAACTAATTTGTTGGTTTGACTAATCCACAAATAAATTTTATATAATGATCAATTTAATCAAAAGATTTTATTTTAGAATTGAGAAACCCTGAAAACAATATAAAGTCACTAGACATCCCAATATGTTATTAAAATTGTTTAGCCTTGAAAACTCTTCCTCTTCCAAAATAATTGAATAATAGAGGCATTGCATAATCCAAAAATCAATAATTTGCATGCAAGACTAAAATTGCATTATAATATTATCTTAAATCTAAGACATGCAGAAAATTAGAATGTTTTGAAAGCAAGAAAACTAAAAATAGTCTTATGATCTATAAGTCAGTTGGTATTTTCTTTTAAAAGTAAAAATTTATTGGCTCTTCAATGTTTATGCACATCCCTGAAAGTATCTATTTATTTGGGCAAGGTTAATAATAGGTGTATTGAATAATGTTTCTTTTTGTATTAGTAAAATTTCATGGATAGTAATCCAATGATGATAGCCTAGTAGTGAGTGAGTTGAGTGTTAGAAGTGGGAGGTCTCGAGGTCCATTCCCTGCAATGATCACTCTCTAGCACCGTTTCCACACTAAGCTATGATGGGTTATTCGTGAAAAATATCCACAATGCAATGGGCTACTAACTCAATGTTCAATGTGATGGGGGTCAGTGTGTGACATGAACCCTATGTTCAATGCAACGAGACAAGTCCATAGTTCATGGCTAGGGATAATATTCACCATTGATTTGGGTATTCTGATTGTAAAAATGTCTATGGTTCTAGGTCCATTTCAAAAATCTTGATACCCCAAAATTTCTTAAAAAAGACAAAATGAATCTCTAGAGCTAGTCGATATAAGGGTGAGGGTTCTGGATGCACGAATGATGGTGACTGTGGAGACAATGGGAGGAGGGAAAATGAAGCTGAGAAATTCTAGGAGAGTGCAGGTGATGATGGTGGAAGGGGGATCACACCTAGTACAAACCTATGGTGGTAGGAATGTGGCAGAGGCAGAGGAGGATGTAAAAAAGGGAGGAGTTTGGGAAGAATGGTGGCTAGAAGGGTTTTATTTAAGGAGAAAGAGGGGGTTTTGGCGAAGGACTGGGAATCACAGTTTCAAAGGCTAGGAATGGTCTGGGCAAGGGCCATAGTAAATTGAAATATGATCAATTTCAAATTGGTTTTTCCTCACCTTTGTCTTTTTAATATAAAGTCTCTCCTCGTCAATTGGATCAGCTTTTAGGGTTGGTAGATTCTGATGAAAATAAACACTAAAATAGTGAAGATGTCTCTCCAAGTGAACGGATGCCTGAATCTTCAAAAGGGTCAACTAGGGTTTCCACCAAGGTGTTGGTGTATTCTAGATGCAAGAATATTTCTAACCCTTTTCATTCATGTGAAATTTTTCGTAAATAAAATAATCTCAAGGCTCATCTTGATTCAAACCCTTCCCTGATGCCAAGAAGTTAGATTTTTCCAGAAGAGACAGAGGTTGAAGAAAAAAGTGGTGGATAGATCGAAGGGGAATGAAGAAGTTTTTCTGTCATAAAAAGGAATTTAAGAAATGGCCTATCTTGGGGATATTCCATTAATATTTTTTGAATAGCCTCCTATAATGGAGATTTCATATTTAGAGCTCATGGGGATTAGATTGGATGGGAGTAGATGTATTGGAAAACATCCTTCTTGGGAAGAACTCTCACAATAGTCAAAAGGTACATGGCCCGCTTTAAAACCCCCTACTCTTTCAAATTTGTCAATGGTTTCTTTCTGCTTTTGTTTCAATCTATGAAAGACAAAGATTTTATCTGGTCGAATAGGCCATAGTTTATTAGCAAGCAAGGGGTGTTTTTGTGTCCCTGGGCTTTCTTTTTATGCAATAATAATGGTTATTTCTAATGCTCTGATTTGGGTAAGATTTTATAATCTTCCTTTAGTCTTAGTAGGACCTTGGTATTTTTCAGCAACTAGTCAGTAAAATTGGTGATTTTATTAAAATTAATGAATCCATTGAGGTTCATCTAAATTTTGTTAGGGTAAGTGTAATGATTAATCTATCCAAAACTTTACACCATTCTAGTTAGATTTCATCCTCCTTTGGAATTTTGTCTCAATATATTAATTTTGAATGTCTTCCCTTTAGATGTTTCAAATGCAATCAAGTGGATCATATGATTGATTCTTTCCCTAAGAGAGGTTTGAAAGGTTCCCATGCAACTATTATGAAAAAATGGGTCAGAAAGATTGGCTGGCTAGATAGAGACTTGGTTTAAAGTTTGTTGGTCCCTAATAAATCCTTATCAATTGAGCATCCTTATTCTATTTAGGTAGGTCAAAATTTTTAAGAAAGTAAGGCACAATAGGAAGCAAATTTTCTCCCTGATGTGGAGGCGAGGCAACCATCCCAACCCAATTTGGAAGAGGTTGTGAACTTACAAAATTCTAGCTCATAGATGAAATTCATAGCTTCTCCTTCAGTAGAAATTTCCTAGTAGAAGGATTATTTTAAAGAGGAAGAGGAAGGTTGGGAGGAAGAAGGTGATGAGCTAGTTAGTATGGTGACTCTGTCTATTGCTCAACACCTGAGTGCATTGAAAACTCCTAATTATAGTAAGAAAGGTAAGAGAGGTAAGAAAATGAAAATGGAAAGATTAAAATTGGATGCAATAAATTCCATTAATGGTGGCATTCAATGGATGATGGAATCCCTACTATCTAGTAGGGGTAAGCATGATCTTGCAGAAAAGGGTTAAGATATAGGTTGGTCTTACCTAGTTTGGGTATATTGATGATAGGTGTTGTTTTGAATACTATTTTTGTTTAAGTTTTTAACTTTAGGTTTAGTTTCTCTTATTTTCTTAGCCTTGGTTTTCATCCAAGTTAGGGATCTTTAATTTTTAAATTTTTTTGAAGTAAACTTAGGTTTTATGTTCTTAGGAGACTAGGCCTCCTATTGTGCTCCAAAACTAGTTTTAGCTCTAGTCAAAAGCTGGCATCAAACAGAAGAAAATATTTCATGGATGGATAACTAAGTGTGGAAATAATCTTGAACTACACTAGGTCATTTTATCTTCTTTATGGAATATGTGATCAAGTCAATGGCCTCTTTACTTTCAATCTTGTTTGCATTCTTGAATTCTCTCTGGAATTTAGTCATAATGGCAACCAATAGTGTAGAAAAATCTATAGTATAAATGAGTCTATTATCATGTAAGAATAATAAATTGATGTTGGCCTCTACAACTAAATCAAGAATCCTAATGGAGTAATCATTAATTTGATTCATCTTAGCTTCCATGTCCTTTGAAAATTATTCTAAAGAATCTACCATGTACACATGAAAACGTTTACACAAGCTGACATCAAACAAAGTCATTATTTTAAGGTATGGGAACATTATCTTCTTGATAACTTTGGAAAAATTGATGAATTTTGCATCCATAAAATTGATCTGTGCCAAATAACCTTTATCTTTTTTCTATAATACATTAATCTTGATTTTGGATTCATTTACCTTTATTAATAATCTAAATAAATACTTGAGAGTTTTCTCTATATTTAATACAATATTTTGTGGAGTAGAGGCCTCAATTGTACTTTGAAATTTTATTATGGTGTAATTCATCCTTGAAATACTTTCTTAGTCATTTTATGAGAAGACATTATAACATATTCAAGTTTCTTGGTCATCTCATCTTCATTATTTGCATGGCCTTTGCTTATCCTTCTCTTTTTATTTTTCAAAGAAAAGATATAATTCTTTTATCTCATATATCATGGTATTTCCCTCGTGTTATTTTACTAGTACTAAATATTTTAATCTTACATGTAGCCTACTCAAATTTAAATCTTACATCAGGATCATCTTGTATAATCATTTTAGGCCTTTGTGCATGTGCCATTTTTAGTCTTTCAATTCACTCTTCTTTTTATGGTAATGTAATTGTTGAAGTAGTGGATGGTGTGGATACTGTAGTCACAATGGGTGGTATCATGATGGAAGGGAAATAAGAAGTGGATGATGTAACGGGAATTGATTAAACATGAATAGTGGACAAAATATGTGCAACATATGAATAAGAAGAGGATGTAATGACACATATGATAGGAACAAAAACTGTGGAAGATGGAGAGGATGTGATTGGTTCAGTATATCATAGGTTTAGGTTTAATACATGTTGTGACTTGTGTAACCCTTTCATCCTTAGGAACACTCACTAGGATGGAATGAAGGATCCCTTTCCTTTTATACTATTTTGGATTTGACATTGTTCTACCACTGATGCTTTGTAACCTGAACATGATAGTCACTATGGGAGTGGGTAGAGTATTAAAATGTTATACCATTGGCATTAAGGCTTGAAGTGTTCTAGTCTATGATGAAGGTGTTAATGCATAAGATTGAGGTTGAGACTATATTCAAACTTCCAAAGAGGGGATTGTTTATCCAATGATATTGAAGTGACCAAAGGAGGATAAATTATGTAGGACACATTTGTCATTGAAATAGATCTTTGGTGTGTAGTATGTTTGGTTTGGATCATAATAGTTGTGATTGAATCTTGAATACTCTTGGTCATTGCTTTAGAGGCCATCTACCCATTGTATACTTAGGTAACATGGGGAGTTCTATTTATAAGAGAAGTAGGAGTCAATATTACAATTTTAAACATTAGAGCAAGGGTCTTTAATGATGCTATTTGATTTAATAGTTTTGAGAATATTGGGGTTTTATTCCTAATTTAGTTAAAGGATTTGAGTACTAAAATTAGTAAAAAATAGTTAATTTTTATAAATTAGATTGCAACTTTGAGTAAGAGGGGGAGGTTAGTATGTGTAATATTCACTGAACGTGTATCCACACCCCTTGTGTGGGAAAGTTACCTACATACCAATACTCTAAAGAGGGATCAAGCCATATGTAGTTCTCCCACTTGATGTGCTTCATGAAATTGAGTGTATGAATATGTAAATGCTAAAATAGATGTGATTGAGATGGCTAGAGACTGGTGTAAGGATTTGAATTAGTTATAAAGTATATAGGTTAGCTATATGCAAAGAATAGGGAAGATTCCTTGAGTAGTCTTGCTTATTTAATGATATTTTCCAACCCTTTCCAAATGATCTTTGAATGGGATTTTATAGGGACCTATTTATCATGGATTGAATGTTCTCCCTTTAGGTCGATAAGGAGAAGGATGGGGAAGTAGAAGAAATTATCCACTGGGGCTAGAAATGGACTTGGATAGGAGCACCAAAAGTGGAAAGGAGTGGCACTGATGCTATAGTCTAAGTTGGGCACTATAGTCTTGAGCATACAGGACTTGGGGGGATGGATTAGTCATGGAAAAATTGGTTTGGCTCAGTTAGAATCAAGTTTGGAAGGCTATAGATGACTGAGAATAAATGAAAAGATGCCTATGAGGGTCATGAGAGCAAGCAAGAGGGACCTAAGGGTTAAGTGTCATTAGCCATGTTCAATTTACTAATTTTTTGCATTTTATATGACTAGATTTAGCCCCCCCTTTATTCTAGTGATGTAACAAAGCAAAATACTATGATAAAGGATAGATATAAAGTGTATTTGAACTTACCTACAAGGGTGAAACTCATGAAGTTATGTGATGCTGAGTGTGCATAGAGAAAGCATGTTGTGAAGTGTGAATTAATAGAGAAAATAAAGGGTAGATCAGTTCTTACTAGATACACTATATATAAAATAAGAATGTACAAAGCTAAGTAAGAGAGAGGAAGAGAAAGGAATTAATACACCTCATTGAGTATGTAGACCAATATAAAACCTATTATGATGTTGAGTGATGTTGAATAATGTTGGATGATGTTGTACCAAGAGTTATATCACAAACAGACTTGAGTGCTCAATTCCTTGCAAAATGGCTCAAAATTCCAAAGGCTGGCTCTTTTTCTCCATCATCACCTACTGATTTAAGCTAGGCGATCATGCATGTGTTGCTTGATGTTTGGACTATGTGTCCAATCCCTTTAAATGTGGCTCAAGAATATAAAGGCTAACTAGTCCTTTGGATCTATCATTGCACCATGAAGTGAACCTATGAACTGATATTGGTATGAAGTGTGTGTCCTATTAGATGGATCCTAAATCACATGAATGCTCTATAATATAACAATGTTGACATGGATAGTTTAATATATACTAGGAACTAGGCCACTCTTGGCCACTCTGAAAGGTGGAGATTAGGCTTGTATGAAAGCCACTCCAAAACTAGTGCACTATGCTAATATGAAAGCCACTCTAAAAGATGAAGATTAGGCTTATATGAAAGCCATGTAAAAATGATGCCAACCACCTACAAATAGACTAAGGCACGTAATTATTGAGAATGCTTGGGTAATGCTGAAATTGAAAATAAAAGAAAACAAATGTGTTGTGCACATTACCCCTAATCATTGGTGTCTGAAACATGGATTTTGATATGAAAGTTATACCAACTATTGTATCTAAAACTAGAAGTGAAATCCAATCATGTCATGTATGATGCCCCCTATATCTATATTCTCTAAGTAAAAGTGTACTAAAAACTACTGATTTTGAACTGGTTTGACTATGTAAAAACTATAGTTGAACCTACTTTTTTGCCTACTTCTAGAAAATTTGGTTTTTATACTATTTGGATAGGAGCATAAAAAATGGACAGTAACATCAACAATTCTATAGACCAATCTTGGCACTATTGCCTTGGGCTAAATCTAATGACTATTCTAGTATTTTCACTATCTTCCTAGTCTTTTTTAATTGGTTTGATGTTTGATTGATATTTTAAGTTTTTTGAAACTATTTTTTTGACCAATAAGAACCCTAATCTCTATGACAAAACCCCTATTTATTTCCCCATATTCTAAGGGTAGGAATGAAAACCTTGTAATTACTGACCTCAAAATAAATGTCCCTACAAGTGTGTTATGATGCAAAGATACATGATATAATAATGATTATCAACAAGATATCTCAAGATATAACATGGTTTGTATTGAGAGATTGTTAGATCATTAGGGGTATGCCTAGATAGATATAACAATGTAAAATCATGTGTAATATACTAAACTAGAATTGGAAATCTGGTTAGTTATTAGTTGTTAGTTGTTATGGAGGGATGGAACATGATGTCCATCATGACATCCAAGAAAGTAAGATAATGCATGATGTGGATCATGGCATTGCAAATAATATAAAATCAATCAAGAAATAAACACACAATGTAATAAGCAAAAAGCATACAAGGGTGGCCAAAGGGCCAAACAAATAATGGACATGGGCACATGTCACTAAAACTAAAAAGCAAGCATACAAGGCATGCTCAAATGCCACATACACATACAATTGAAATAATCAAGTTGGTGTGAAAGCCACAATCACATAAAAGAGTATAGGCAAAAGATATTGGAAAATGTCCTAAGGCACACACATGAATAGAAGTAAAAGACATTCAAAAATTTCCTAAAGCACATATAGGAGACAAAGTAGGAACCAAAGAATGCAAAAAATCTAGCTATACTAAGAAAGAAAGTAAAGCATGTAATAATTGAAATGTAGCCATATCTAACTAATCAAAGTAAGAGGGAAAGTATGTAAGGCATGTTAGTACATGACTATGTATATGCTAAAAAATATAAAAATGTTATATACTAGTGAGATGTTGATATAGTAATCTATGAAAGCTAGTAAATAATGCACATCAACATGATAATTAGAGTGTGTGGTATAGGAATGACATAATCTAGATGGTGTATTCATGTAGAAGATGCCCCTATTGGGAATGTATATTGATGTATGTCTCGATGTATAGGTAGGATTCCCCCTCAATGGGTAGAGTGAAGCAATCAAAGAGATGGATATCATTGCGCACACTCAAAAGAGATCAAGTGAAGCATGGTAATGTAGATAAATTGATAAACAATAGCATATAACAATAAATGTAAGTCTAGCATGATATTAGAAATATAAAACATGGATAATGCATTTAATCAAAATGTGTTTTGTGTTTTGACATATTTGAATGTTTTTGTGTTTTTGATATGTTGTATTCTTTATTTTTTTTTGGATTTTTGAGATATTTAAACTATGTAAAATCAATCACAAGAATATTATTTACAAGAAATTGAAAAGGAACTATTTAAAATCAAGGATGAGGAGACTATGTATAGGAAATTGAAAAGGAACTATGTACAAGAAATACTGAGAAGAAATGATACTAACCAATGAGTCTCATGGGAGACTCCCTATCATGGTGTCTTATATCAAACAAAGGAATTATGCGTGATTATGAAGCATGAGGGAATTTCTACGAATATGACTCTATATATTTCATTATCAATATCTTGGAAATCATAATAACTTGTATTGTTCCACTCATGATTATCATCTTGATTTTGAACCAATGGAATGCTAGTGTTGGCTTTTGTTGTCATTAGATCTTTTTCTTTGATAGATTGTCTCTGAATGATTTGCCTTAGGATGTTCAAGAAATGCAAAACCTTGGTGACAAACATTATCAACTGTTAGAATAGGAGTAGTGATGCCTTGAGCATGCTTGCCCAACCCTTGACCTTGATACTCAAACTATTGTAGATATTTTTAACCAAACCCATATTGATTTGAAAGTTGTGCCTCATTTTGGAGAGGTAGATTTGCATATTTTTCATGTTTTACCTATGCTTGTGGTAATGTTTATTGTTTTGATTTTGATTTTTGATCCTTTTATTGTTTTGAGTTATGATTTAGTAACCATTTTTTTACTATTTCTAAATTTGACCCTTTGTGAATGTGTTCCTGTGTTACTATGGATTGCTTGACCGATTTACCTTGTATAGGGTCCTCATTATCAATTATATATTGTATATATTTTTTCAATGCCAAATATGAATTTGTGTGATGTCGACCATGTATTCTATGATATGCACAATAATATCTAGATCTTCTCACGAGATGTAGAGGAGGTAGTTTGATCAACTTAGATTTAATCATTTCCCTTAGTAACTCACTTGAATTCTTATTTGATATTTTAATGTTGTTTGAATCAATATTTGTAGAGTTATTTTGTTGTGATTTCTTGTTTTAATATGTAACACTGCTTGCAACCAATTGACTAGGTAAAGGTGCATATACATGATTGACACTAGGGTGCCTTTGAGGATTTTGTATTATAATATGATTTTCCAATGCCATGATGTTTTCATGTAATAACTAATTCTACATTTGTAAATCTAAAATTAACTTTTTCATATTGGTGATTTTATCCCTTAGAGTCTTACAAGTGCAAACCCTAGTTGCTTTCGATTGAACATGTAAGCACATATGTTGAATATTGTTTGAAGAAGCTATAGGTTGAATGTATGCATCAAGAAAAATAGTAAAGGCTACCTCACCTTTTGGAGGGGTGATAGCATGGATCTGGTTAGAGGGAAAGTAGTTATCACCCTCTTGGGGGAGAGGAGGAGAAGGAATTTCTTTCCTGTTCATAAGATATGACATTGAAACTTGACAAGTGGTAGTTAGCTTATGTAAAAACCATGTAGCCAAGGAGTTAGATACATCTAGGTAGAAACCATGTATATGGGATAAAATTCATGTAAGTAGAGTTATGAGCTATATGGTAATATGATTATAAATAATATTCCATATGAGAGATAACAACTAAGGGATAACAAAAATGACTTTGTGCATGAATGTTTAGAAAATTTTGACATGTAACATAACATTTTTAACATGTTCAACATGATAAAATTGAAAATATTTCCACATGAGAGATAAAAAGCAAGGGATAGAGAACATGAAATTGCACATGAATGTATATAAAATTTTGACATGTAACATAACATTTCTAACATGCTTAGAAAAATGGAGTCAGAAATTTTTATGCATGAGAGAGAGAGAGAGTATACAAAATAAAAATTGAAATCTTATGCATTTTTAGCAATAAATTTTGTAATATCAACCTTTATAAAAAGTAAGCATAAAATTAAAATAATGAAGCTTTATATTAACATATAGTATACTTCATCATTCATGTACATGATAGGACCAATTATGGTCTCATTATTTGTAAGAAATGTTAGAAAAATTTATAAATAAGGGAGATCCATTTTTGCACTCTGATTTTAGATGTAAGGTGATACTTGAAAAGTAGTGGGACCTAGTATATGCAAACAGGGTTTGAAATATGAATATTTTGAAAAATTACTTTGAAATTTTGAAATTTAAAGTGAATTTTTGAGTGAAATATGTAAGTAAAAAATAAAAAATTATTGAAAAATTTGTGATTTAGAGAGACTTAGTATATGCAACTAGGGTTTTGAAAAATAAATATTTTTGAAATTTACTATTGAATTTTTAATTTTGAAGTGAATTTTTGATTTTAATATGCTATTAAAAATTCAAAAAATGTTTAGTAAATTACTGGGAAAATACTAGGACCTAGTATGGACAACTAGGGTTTGAAAGAAAATTATTTTAAAATTAAATGATAATTTTTTATTTTATTATGAAAGTAAAAAATGAAAAAAATAGAGGAAAAATTAGTAAGAATTTACCCTAGGGTTTCTAGGGTTTTTGTGTATAATCAAAGTAAGTCAAGTTCACTAAATGATTTAATAGTTTTAGGAATATTGGGGTTTTATTCCTAATGTAGTTAAAGGGTATGAGTAGTGAAATCAATAAATAATATGAAATAATTAAGCTACTATTTTTTATAAATTAGATTACAATTTTGATCTTTCTAAAAATAGTAATGAGAGAGATAAAATTAAACTTAGCAGAAAACTAGCTAATATGGTTAAGATAGGGCCTGATATTCACCATGTAGGATTGGGACACTATCACACACTGAGATCTAAACTTCATTTTTTGATTGGATAGGAGTGCCAAAAATGGATAGGAGTGGCATCGACATTGTAGTCCACCTTTTCTATTTTTATCTTGAGGATCTAAGCTTTATGGGTTTTGTTTTCTAGGTCTGTGTGACCCTGTCTATGAAGTCTCAATAGCTAGAAGTCTATAGAGCTCTTGTAGAGCAGATTCTCTCTTCAAAACCTATATTTCATTATGATTTGACCAATTTTGAGCAAGAGGGGGGGTGGTTAGTATGTTTAATATTCACTAAATGTGTATCCACACCCTTTGTGTGGACACATTGCCTACATATCAATACTCTGAAGAGAGATCAAGCCATATGTAAT
This sequence comes from Torreya grandis, assembly GCA_037957365.1. Lineage (NCBI taxonomy): Eukaryota > Viridiplantae > Streptophyta > Pinopsida > Cupressales > Taxaceae > Torreya > Torreya grandis. Next base: position 3,490,336 of record JARHVA010001023.1, on the reverse strand, counting down.
TCTCCCATTTGATGTGGTTTATGAAATTGAGTATATGAATATGCAAATACTAAACTAGATGTGCTTGAGATGTTTAGGGGATGGTGTAAGGATTTGAATTAGTTTGAAAGTGTATAGGCTGGCTATATGCAGAAAATAGGGAAGATTTCTTGAGTAGTATTGCTTGCATTCTCGCTTGCTTAGTGATATTTTCCAACCCTTTCCAAATGATCTTTGAATAGGATTTTATAGGGATCTATTAGTCATGGGTTGAATGTGATTGCTTTAGGCTGACAAGGAGAAGGATGGGGAGCCAGAATAAATTGACCATTAGGGCCATAAATGGACTTAAATAAGAGCACTAAAAACTGATAGGAGTGGTACCAATGCTATAGTCCAAGTTAGGTGCTATAGTCTTGAGCAAATGGGACCTGAGGGATGGATTAGTCATAAAAAAATGGGTCTGGCTCAACTGGGATCAAGTCTGGAAGGCTATGGATGATTGGGAATCAGTGAAAAGATGCCTATGAGGGTCATGAGAGCAAGCAAGAGGGACCTAAGGGTTAAGTGTCATTATCCATGATCAAGTTACCAATTTTTTGCATTTTATATGACTACAATATTACATCCTCTATGGAAGGTAACATAGAATTAATAAGTATATCTATAATGGAGGAGTTCATAGTCATGAACACATGGGTTTGTAATGGTTCTATTTTTGTTCTAGGTCGAGACATTTTTGTGGTATAAGGTGTACTATCCATAATTTCAACAATATGAGAGAATTAAATGGATTGAGCTACCTATGGTGATTATATTGTGCTTGAAGATGTTATAGGTGGAGGGAGTATTTGTATTACCTTCCTTTTGAGATGAAGGTTTGTGTATGGTGATCTTGAAGAAGAAGTTGGAGAATTTGGACTTTATTATATTACTTGAGACCTAAATTCTTGTGGTTGTTATTGTTGTTTGACCATGCATGAACCTATCATTATTTTTTCAACTTCATCATCATATTATGCATTTAGATATATTTTATCATTGGGTTTATTATGCTTATATACTTGGCTAAATTTACCTTTCAACATAGGTATATGTTTATTCACATTCACTAATGGATAACATTGCCTCTATTCATGGTCATCCAAATTTAAAAAATACCGGTGTGATGCTAATGTATAAAATGGTGGCATGATTTTTAAATTATTTCTACTTATATTGAACAAAGTGGGAGGCCATGAATATTTTTTATTCTACTTCAAAACTCCAACAATTTCATGAACAATCGAGTACACTATCTCCTCCTTTACTAGCCTGTCAGGCACATAGTAAGGCAACTTGAGAAGAATACTATAATGCCTTCCATCTTTATTATTTTGTAATCAAGATAGTACCAGTAAGATCCCATGCTCAAAATTGACTTCCTTATTTCCTCAAAAAGGTTAGGCATTGGCATTTTATTAATTGACAAATATATTGGAGGATAGAAAAAAATGCAAATTTATTTAATAAAATGTTTGTATTTGAACATCTGTAGCTTTATATATGGTTTGTGAACAAGGGATCATGAATAATGGAACTAGATTTAGAAAATTTTAATAAAAATTTGACTATCACATAGATTGTATCTATAAAATAAGACATCATATAAATGTTTTGCCCTTTATTTATCCACGTTACCTATTGTCTCATATTGAATGAGATGATTTATCCTAGGGAAGGGTCTTGTTTATCATTTATAATAATATAGAGCACAGAGAATCAATTCTTATTGACATGGAAAATATCAACAACTCTGTATATCTAGTTCATAAATGCCATTACAATCTTGATGCCAGGTCTAAACATCCTTATGTGAAAAGTATCAACTTCTTCAATGCTAGTCTAATTATTTGAGTTATCAACCCTATATTTGAGGATGTCTCTCAAATCATGATTTATCAACCATTCTAAAGCCATTGATTGATTATAGATAAATTTAGGGGTGGTAACTAATAACACCTTTCAAAGGTTATTCCTTTGAGGAATGTTATTTGATGATTTTGGTTAGGTGACCAAACCATATGATTTTTATATAAAGATATAATGAATATATTGAAAACAATATCTACAGATGGGAATAATTATGGTTTATAATTTTATCAATGGAGACCTACATTCTAAATTGAAATAAATTCTTATCAATATTCTATATCGGTTGGTAGGGTGTAAGCACTATCTAATATTATTCTCAATGTTTCCGCTTATTTTAAAATTGCATTTTAGTGCTTAAATCCATCTATGTCTTAGATGAAAGCTATATCTATATATACCTAGGACATTCCATAATAAATTATATGGAATCCATCCTAACTACTCTCTATGATATGCTTAGAAGTTCAAATGTTTAATGTCTTGACAATCATTTAAGTGCAAATATATGCAAGTTGTAAGATTTTTAAGAATATACTGAGCTTCAATTTCTTAATGATAATTGATATAAAAATAAATATGAGCAATAAAGTCAAAAATCCTTTTAATATTATCTTAATTATTGAATGACTTATTCATTACATTTTTCATGTGAATTTATTATAAGGATGTCATTTCACATCATAATTATACATTTTTCCTATTGAGACTTGATTTCTCCTTTTATTCATGGACTTTCTATAAAAAATAGATCTAGGCAATCCATGTGTCATCATCACAAAACTTTGGATTTGAGGGAATCATAGATATTTATTACCATGTGCATGTGGAACACATGCAAGATTGAAATAACCTAGTCAAAGTTTGAGTGTTTGCACATTAGACACCTATATACCACTTGGAACCAAAATTATATAGTTAATTTTTAATTATGCAGTGATCCCCATCTACCATGTTCAATATATATATATATATATATATATATATATATATATATATATATATATATATATATGTTTCATACTAGCATTATATTGGGCTCATGGATTTTTCAAGATAATTGGCACTTGTATGTGAAAAAAAATATATTTGAAAATGTGACAAACTATGTTTTTGGATTAAATTAGAATCTCAAAGTTGTCAGTGATTTACCAAATTCATTTTGAATGTGTGTGACTATGTGAGATTTAAGGTCATGACATGTGGCATTTTAGAATTGACTTGAAGTCACACATTGCAATTGGATTTATACAAATAATTTTCAACTTGTGTGCTAGTGTGAATTTGTGAGGATTTTTGAGAGAGACACATTTATACACCTAATATTTTTCATTTTATCACTTTGTTGAAACTTTCTCTTACATGGAATTTTTAGTGAATCAATCTCCCCAAGTGCATGCCTTAAAGGGTGAATTAGGAATGGGGTGGGATTGGATCATGGTATTTTTCAAGAGATATTTCCATATTATTCATTCATACATTCATTACTATCGAGCTAACCTCATTTGAGTCTCTTTTCATTTTATCTCTCCTAATTTCCATTTAGTTTTTATAGCTACCTTATATTCCTATTTTATTATCTAGACCAATATTTCTTTTTTCATATTTATCCCTCCTTGTACTATATCAACCTAGATAATACATTATGAGCCTATCATTTTTCATTTTACTTTACTAGCCTAGTTGATACAATATTGTGTCAACTGTTGTCTTTCCAAATGTATGGCTTGGTTGATACCATTGGCTTAGATTTCAAGGTTAGTTTTGGGTTTTAGAGAGATATATAGGGGTCATATTTAATTTATAAACCATATAACACATAATTTTCTCTTATTGCACTCAAATTTATGTTCTTAAGTAATAAAAAGAGAATCTATAGGTTTAGAGTCTTATCTTGGAGGTCTAGTCATGTTTATGGTCTTTCAATCTCAATAGAAAGAGTCATGTTGAGGAGGTGTCCAGTATTTAGAGTCCCCAACTAAGGATATCCATTTTTTTTCCTTTTGAGGTCTTCAAGCTACAACATCTCTTTAAAAGTGCCACTTGAGCATGCGCCATTTAACTATTTTCTTCTTACATGTAGCCTACTCAATTTCAACCTTACATCAATATCATCTTGTATAATCATTTTAGGGATTTGTACATGTGCCATTTTTAGTATTTAAATTCACTCCTCTTATTTTTATGGTAATGCAATTGTTGAAGAAATGGATGGTGTGGATAATGTGGTCATAATGGGTGGTATCATGATGTTAGACAAATAAGAACTAGATGATGTAATGGGAATTGATAGAACATGAATAGTGGACAAAATATGTGCAACACATGAATAGGAAGAGGGTGTAATGACACATATGATAGGAACAAAAAATTTGGAAGATGGAGAAGATGTGATTGGTTCAAAGTATGTCATAGGTGTATTTTTAATAGATGTTGTGACTTGTGTCACTCTTTCCTCCTTAGGAACACACACTAGGATGGTATGAAGGATTCCTTTCCTTTTATACTCATTTTGATTTGACATTGTTATACCACTGATGCTATGTAACTTGAAAATGATAGTCACTATGGAGGTGGGTAGAATATTAAAAGGTTATAACATTGGCATTAAGGTTTGAAGTGTTTTAGGCTATGATGAAGGTGTTAATGCATAAGACTGAGGTTGAGATTGTAATTCAAACTTCTCAAGAGGTGCATGTTTATCCAATGATATTGGAGTGACCAAAGGAGGAAAAATTGTGTAGGACACACTTGTCATTAAAATAGATCCTTGGTGTTTAGTAGATTTAGTTTGGATCATAATAGGCGTGATTTAATCTTGAACTAATTCGAGCAACAATTTGGGTGACCATTCAGGTGACAATTAATTCCTCAAGGTGACCATTCGGTGATAGTTAATTCCTCATATTTTGTATTGTTTTCATTTTGTATTGTCAGTGACAATTTTTTCCTTGAGTTGTTATGTCCTTAAGTATGTCCTCAAGTGATTATGTCCTCAAGCGTTGTATTGTTTTAATGCTAGGACATATGTCCTTGAGCATTGTATTGTTTTAATGCTGGGACGTTAAATTGTCACCCATTAATTCCTTGAGCCATGCAATCTCCCAAGGTTGTTTTCAAAAATATGTATAAATGCATTATAACCCGAAAGGGGAAGGTAGACATCTCTTCCTAGAGATAAACCTATATTTTTATTGCAATCTGTAAGTAATACGACATCTCTTCTCAAAGAATTCATTGTTATTATGTTGTTTCTATGTATTGCAATCTTTGTCGACCAGAACTACTAAGTTTTGGATCAGTGGTATCAGAGTGATTTGTCTTGAGAGTGTATGTTCTTGAGGACAAGGTTAGGATACAGGAAACTTGGGTGGGAAGTGACAGAGCTTCCAAATGCTCCACCTGTGCACCCCCAAACAACCTCAAATGGTGGATGACATTGAGACATCTGATCCTTTCAAGGAAATGGTGAATGAAGCCCTCCAGTGGAAATAAGCACAGATGCTTGAATAATTTGCTCAAATTCTTCAAACACTTTTGATGGGAAATTTTGGATCCACGGCTACACATCCAGGCTCCTCATCAAGGGAGCTTCCTTTCAGTTCCCCAACACCCTTCAAGGTTTAGGTAAATTTTGATATTCCCACATTTGAAGGCAAAATCAATGCTAATATAGTGGAAAATTGGTTGGATCAACTGTCATCCTACTTCTCTATAAATAAGTTCACTGATGGAGAAAAGATCACTTTTGCTCTTTTGAAATCATTATTGCTTGTGAAAAACTGGTGGGAAGTGTACAAAGAGAGGTTCAGTATGGATATCATTGGCCTTGAGGTGGAACCCACCTAAGATGATTTTACGAAAGTAGTAAAAGAAGAATACTATCCCATCAGTGCGTATGATGATCTATACAAATAGTGGCAACAACTTCACCAAGGCAAGGACTAATCTATGCAAGATTACATAGACACTTTTCATTCTTTTTTTACAAGACTGGGCATTCAAGAAAGTGAGAGACATAAAACCCTCAAATATCATGGTGGACTACAATGGTACATCTAGGGGGAAATGGAACTCTTCAATTTGGAAACCCTTGGTGAGGCATATAAATTTGTAGTGAAGATTGAACAGAAGCATGGCAAGAAGAATACAAAGAGTCAACCTTCAAAATGGAAAATTGATAAGGAAGGTCAAACATGAGGCCAATAATAGGAAGCAGGAGTTTTAGGATAAGAAATCCCAGAAGGGGAAGGCTAGAAAATGGTGTGATTACCACAAAACTTGAACTCACTCCAAAGAAGAATGTTGAGCCATCAAGTCACTGCTCTATGAGTCACAATACTCAATGTCTACTACTTTACCTCATACACAACCTACCGTCAAATAAGATGAAGAAGAAATTGTAGATGCTGAGCCTGACACCATCGTCGCTTCATCATAGACCCATGAGGAAAGACTAGATGATAAAGAAAGATTGTTTCACTCTAAATTATGGGTAAAAGGTAAGCCTCTGCATTTCATTCTTGATAGCAGGAGTCAAAAGAAATTAATCTTGGCTAAAGTTGTGAAAAGTCTAGGTCTATCCATGAAGCCTCATCCAAAGCCATATAGTATTAGGTGGTTGAGCCTAGCGAGAGACCTTCGTGTCACCCATCAGTGTCTTATTTCATATGCTATAAAACCATTCCAAGATGAAGTCTTGTGTGATGTGGTCAATCTAGACATTTGTGATGTCCTCCTTGGTCAACTATTCATGTATGAGTGACATAGAATCTATGAATCTTGAACCCAAAGGATCACCCTCACTCTTGGAACATGACGCTATAGGGTAATATAGGTACCACCTCCCATATCTGTTTCCCTGATCAATGCTAAGAAATGCAAGATATTGGTGGAGAAGACAAAGCAATTTGTTCTCATGATGGTCAAACCACAGAGATCCAAGGAGGCCGATGTTGCGGTCCTAAATACATAATCAACACAACAAAAAAAGTAGATAAGATGAATCACAGGTGAATATGATGACTTATTCAAGTCACCCATAGGAGTTCCACTGCATTGCAAGTAAAACATTCTATCGATTTAATCCCAGGATCACCTTTGCCTAATAGTCCTATGTATCGCAAATCCATTTTGGAGAATGATGAGATAAAAATATAGATTCAAGAATTGATCAAAAGGGGTCACATTAGGCCAAGCTCTTCACCTTGTGGTAGCCCAATCATCTTGGCACTGAAGAAAGATGGAACATGGAGGCTTTGCATTGACTACCGATCCCTGAATAAAATCTCTATGAGGAATCGCTACCCTCTCCCCATAATTGATGACCTACTAGACCAGCTCCGTGGTGTGAAGTTCTTCACCAAAATTAATCTCAAATTTGGTTATCACCAAATTCCCATCGATCCCACTAATGTCTAGAAAACTACATTCAAATCTAGGGAGGGGCTCTTTGAATGGTTGGTTATGCCTTTTGGCCTAACTAACGCACCTGCAACCTTCATGAGGATGACAGATGACATCCTACGACCCTTCACCAACTCATATGTGGTTGTCTACTTAGATGACATTCTCATCTATAGCAAAACATGGGAAGAACATTTACAACATGTCCGTAAGGTGCTTTAAACTCTTTGGGAGCACAAGTTATACACAAATCTTGACAAATGCACAATTAGAGTGACAAAAATTTAGTACCTCAGGTACGTTGTGAATGAGGAAGGGGTTCACATTGATCTAGAAAAGATTTGGGTTATTTGAGAATGGCCCACACCAAGGACCCTCACAGAGCTTCACAGCTTTTTGGGCCTTGCAAATTTCTACCACAGGGTTGTTCTTGGATTTTTGCATGTTTCTTGGTCATTAGCCCAAGTGACTAAAGGAGGAGCGAAAGCTACATTTCAGTGGGGTGAAATACAAGAAAGAGCATTTTAGAATTTGAATAATAGACTCTACTCAGCCCCTACTCTTACCTTGCTAGATTTGCATCAATCATTTGAGTTGATGATAGATGCATCTAAATATGCCATGGGAGTTGTCACCATGCAACATGGCCATCCTGTTGCATACCATAGTGAAACTTTCACTGATACAGTCAAGAAATATCTAACATATGATAAGGAGCTCTATGCCATTATACAAGCCTGCAAACACTAGAAACACTACATCATGGGGACAGAGACAGTCATCCACACTGACCACAGACCATCGGAATTCATCTAGACACAAAGTAAACTATGAAATGAGAGGCACCAAAAGTGGGCCATGTATCTTTAGCAATTCCATCTAATAATCAAACACAAAAATGGGAGCTCAAATACAGCTACAAATTGCCTAAGCTGCCCACCAATTACTACACTCACAACAGTGCTTGACTTGTGCAGACATGAGACTGCCACTTAGGGTGCCCTGTATGAAGAAGATCCCACCTTTGCTGACACATATCAAGCACTCCAAAAAGGTGAACATGTTTTTGACTTCTATTTGAAATATAATGTCCTCTGCCATATGGGGCACATCTGTGTTCCTATTGTAGAGCAACAAAAGATGATATGGGAAGCACACTTCAGTAGGACATCTGGCCACTTTGGTATTGAAAAAACATTAGCAGTTCTTCAAAAACACTTTTGCTAGCCCCATATGTAGAAAGATGTGGAAAGATATCTCAAATCTGTAATATCCCCAACCAATAGGGACTGTAGAAAGACAAAAGCTCTGAATTTATTTTTTATGTATTCTAATTTTTTGTTTGAAATAGAACAAATTGTGATTATTGCAAAATAATTTCCAAATAGATAAATAAATCATAGTATAATCTCTTATTTATTTGCTCAGATGATTACAATGAATGTCCTCTATCATGAATATAAAAGAATATTCAAATACGGTCTTAATAACCTAAGTATTCTACAAACTAGGAATAAAACCTAAATCTGGTACGTCTCGGCCTGCTGTGTCAAAAACACAATCACTGACGTCGGTAATACTGCCACCGTCAGTGGTATAACACTCTAAAAACTATCGACATCGATCTTTGACAACCTGGGTCGGTAGATGTCAGTTGATATCAATTTTTGGGATGCCGATGTTGGTAGTTTTTAGAGTGTTATACCACCGATGGTGGCAGTATAACTGATGTCGGTGACTGTGTTTTTGACACAGCAGGCCGAGACCAGATTCAAGTTTTATTCCCAATTTGTAGAATACTTAGGTTATTAAGACTGTATTTGAATATTCTTTTATATGCATAATAGAGGACATTCATTTTAATCATTTGAGCAAATAAATAAGAGATTATACTATGATTTATTTATCTATTTGGAAATTATTTTGCAACAATCGCAATTTGTTCTATTTTATACAAAAAATCAAAATACACAGAAAAGCAATTTAGAGCTTTTGTCTTTCTACAGTCCCTATTGGTTGGGGATATTACAGTGGTATCAGAGCTTTTACCTTTCCCATATCCCTATTAGTAGGGGATATTACAGTGGTATCAAAGCTCTGATACCACCTGTAATATCCCCAACCAATAGGGACTGTAGAAAGACAAAAGCTCTAAATTGCTTTTCTGTGTATTCTGATTTTTTGTATGAAATAGAACAAATTGAGATTGTTGCAAAATAATTTCCAAATAGATAAATAAATCATAGTATAATCTCTTATTTATTTGCTTAGATGATTACAATGAATGTCCTCTGTCATGCATATAAAAGAATATTCAAATACGGTCTTAATAACCTGAGTATTCTGCAAACTGGGAATAAAACCTGAATTTGGTACATCTCGGCTTGCTATGTCAAAAACATAGTCACCAACATCAGTTATACTTCCACCATTAGTGGTATAACACTCTAAAAATTGCCAATGTCAGTCTCTAATGACCTAGGTCAGCCGATGTCGGTCGATATCCTACCAATGTTAGTTTCTGAGTCGACTGATGTTGGTCACTAGACTGTCGATGTCGGTCTCTTTGCTTCCTGTGGCACTTTCTGGCCTAATGCAGAATGGTATGGATTTGTATATATCTATACAAAAGCTAATAGAAAATAGTGTGGCCTGTATGTTGTACTCCAGATTTGAAGAAATATAGCCTAATATGAAAGAGCTTTATTCTAAACAATTTTGAATCAAAACCTAGCGTAATAAATACCTGAAATACCTATGATAGCTTCTGTATGAGGCTATCTCTCAAGTTGGCAATAAATCAGCTGATCTCTCATAGCCTCTAAATCACATACATTGAAGAGTGGACATTCTCCAATGCAAATAGAATACTAGAACCCTTGGCTCAGTCTTCTCAGAAGAATTCTTAGCAACAATCAAAATCAATAATCATAATCTCCAACTCTCTCCCATGAGAAACCCTTATACCCTCAAAAAGGTGTGCTTGCTATAATTAGAGTTTCTTAAATTAGAATTAAGGTTTCTTAAATTAGAATTAGGATTTTAAATTAGACCAAATAATTAATATTTAATTAAATCAATTAAATATTAATATATCCCTTAATACATGTCCTAAAGAACCCAAACGAAAGCCAACAGAAATAATTTTGCTACTCAAAGTCAAGCCAAGCTCCATCAAGACCCTCTATCCATCTTATCAGCCTACGAGGGTCACATGATAGGCTAATCAACTCTGAGTGATGTCACCTAAAAAGGGGACATGATAATCTGCCCCTCTTGAAATTGCTTGCCCCCAAGCAATGTCAGAACAACAAACCAATCAATCCACCTGGATCCCAAGGAAAAGGTTATGTAATGTCCCTCATGTCACCAATCAACCCTTATGACGAAATCATCAGCATTAAAAATACAAAAATTAGCAACTGAAAAACTGCACTCAACACCCAAACAAATGACATCACTGACAAAATTATCTGAAAACCAACTGTAGATGCCAGTAGAAGAAACCACTCTAGGGAACTCAAGCCAACTAAAACATCGACTCTGTCAAAACCCAAGTCCCTATCTAATTGACACTCACACCCAACTGCACTATGGATATGACAACCATAGGTACCTGAGTCACTGACACCAAATCCAATCTCTGATAAACTATCTTGGGTGTGTCGATACTGCAAGTTGTGTAACTTGCAACTGCCAATTCCATCTGAAAAAGATGGTGCCAATCCATCCCATAATTGATCCCTCTATAAAGGTGGCACGATCAACTGTACCACACTATCATCGATGTGAGAAGAATCAATCTAGAGACTCGACTCCACTAGTATGCCAAACTCATCAGGACTAGGTACTCCTAAATCTTGAACATGTGTGTTGGATCTAACAACATGTTCCTCAACAACAATGGTAGGAACGTACTCACCACTAACACTCAGTGTACTACCCTCTGAGTATACCTCCACACTCTAAATGCCAGCATCAGACTCATCCTCATCTAACTCTAAAGAAGCTATTGCTAAAACTATTTCATCATCACAATCCCCAGCTCCCTCGTCCTCTACAACTAACTAAGAGTCCAAATCTCCATGACTAAGCTCATCCACATGTCTCTCAAAACCCTAGAGAGCCAACTGAGTGCATACCAAAGAATTTTGAGTATCCTCCAGTGCATGAGAAAGCTGGTCAACCTCCTCTTCCTTCTTGGTTTGTGATGTGGACCCTTTAAAGATGGTTGTCATACACCATACTAATTTGTCTTCTATTGTAGGGAGTGAAAGTAATTCATTCATCCTCTTCAAACTTTGTTTCAGCTTCTCCATATCCTTGTCCCATTGTTTTTGAGTACTTGAAGTACCCATGATTAACTCGCAGATTCAATGTCCAATCTACCCAACAGGATGGCAAAATTTAGCTCTGATCTACCCAACAGGATGGCAGAATCTAGCTCTGATACCACTGTAATATCCCCAACCAATAGGGACTGTAGAAAGACAAAAGCTCTGAATTGCTTTTCTGTGTATTCTAATTTTTTGTATGAAATAGAACAAATCACGATTGTTGAAAAATAATTTCCAAATAGATAAATAAATCATAGTATAATCTCTTATTTATTCACTCAAATGATTACAATGAATGTCCTCTGTCATGCATATAAAAGAATATTCAAATACGGTCTTAATAACCTGAGTATTCTACAAATTGGGAATAAAACCTAAATCTAGTATGTCTTGGCCTACTGTGTCAAAAACACAGTCACCGACATCGGTTATACTACCACCATCAGTGGTTTAACACTCTAAAAATTGCCATCATCAGTCTCTGACAACCTGGGTCAGCCGATGTCAGTCGATATCTTACCGATGTCAGTTTTTGAGTCGACTGATGTCGATCACTAGATTGCTGATGTCAGTCTCTGTGCTTCTAGTGGCACTTTTTGCCCTGATGTAGAATGGTTCAGATTTGTACAGATCTGTATAGATCCCATACAAAAGCTAATAGAAAATAGTGCGACCTATATGCTATACTCTAGATTTGAAGAAATATAGCCTAATACGAAAGAGATTTATTTTGAACAATTCTAAATCAAAACCTAGTGTAATAAATACCTAAAATACCTGTGATAGCTTTTGTATGAGGTTATCTCTCAAGTTGGCAATAAATCAGCTGATCTCTCACAGCCTCTAAATTGCACACACTAAAGAGTGGACGTTCTCCAATGCAAACAAAATATTGGAACCCTTGGCTCAGTCTTCTCAAAAGAATTCTTAGCAATAATCAAAATCAATAATCATAATCTCCAACTCTCTCCCATGAGAAACCCTTATACCCTCAAAAAGGTGTGCTTTCTATAATTAGAGTTTTTTAAATTAGAATTGAGGTTTCTTAAATTAGAATTAGGATTTTAAAATTAGACCAAATAATTAATATTTAATTAAATTAATTAAATATTAATATATCCCTTAATACATGTTTGAAAGAACCCGAACGAAAGCCAACAGAAACAATTCTGCTACTCGAAGTCAAGCCAAGCTCCATCAAGACCCTCTATCCATCCTATCAGCCTACGAGGGTCGCATGATAGGCTAATCATCAACTCTGAGTGATGTCACCTAAAAAGGGGACATGACAAAATCTTTCACCCCATGTGCAATCACCAAGCCAATAAATAAGAAGCAAGGATTGTATACACCATTGCCAGAACCAACTAGGCCTTGGGAATCCATCTCAATGGATTTTCTCTCAGGTTTTCCCACTTTCAAACATGGCAAGGACTTTATTTTTATGGTAGTTGATCATTTTTCAAAAATGGATATCATGCTTGCTTGTAAGAAAAATATGTCTACTGAGGAAACTCCTCAACTATATTTTAGTCATGTATGGCTCTATTTTGGTCTCCCCAAGTCCATTGTCTCAAATCAAGATAGCAGGTTCCTAAGCATCTTCTGGTCCACTCTATGGAAGATGATGGATACTAAGCTGATGAAGTCCATAGCCTTCCATCCATAGATTGATGGTCAGACCGAGGTGGTAAACCACTTGATTATTCACATGATTCAGATGTATCATTCTAAACATCCATGCACATGGGATGAAGGACTTCTATTCATCCAACATGGATACAATCGAGCACTACACAGCTCGACCAAACATAGTCCATTCCAAGTATGTTTTGGGTTCCAACCCATGGCACTAATTGATATAGCTATTCCATTCTCCACCATGGAATACACACCTCATAGAAGCTCTGAGGTAACAAAAGTGACCAAGTTTATTGAACACATGCAACATATCCAGCAACAAGTTCATGACATCCTAGAGAAGATGAATTAGAAGTATAAGCTACGCCATGACAAACATAGGATTGCACACCATATTTCTATGGGTGACAATGTTTGGTTATAGCTTTAGAAAGAATGGCTTGCATGCCCACACAAAAAGATTTAGCCTTTGTGATATGGTCCATACACCATCACCAAAAAAGTTGCAAAAAATGCTTTTGAGTTGAACCTACTAGCCTACCTTGGTCTACATCCAATATTCAATGTGGAGCTCCTCAAACCATATCACCCACCTCTATTGAACACTTCATTTGTGGCAAAACAACTAGACATTGATGAGCTTGATCCACAGAGTTTTGCTTTAGTAGAAGAGGATCATATTGTGGATACTTGGATGAAGACGATAAGAGGACACTCTATTCCACTATATCAAGTGGTCAAAAGAGGCCAGCTTAGCCACCAAGGTGAGTGGCTCATAGAGAATCAAATCAAGACACAGTTACCCCACCTGATGGGGAATATTGATGCAATGGGGATCATTTCTTTTCAAAGAGGGAGGAATGATCTGGGTAACAATTTAGGTGACCATTCAGGTGATAGTTAATTCTTCAAGGTGACCATTCGGTGACAATTAATTCCTTGAATTTTGTATTATTTTCATTTTGTATTGTCAATGACAGTTTTTTCCTCAAGCCATTATGTCGTCGAGTATGTCCTCGAGTGATTATGTCCTCGAGCGTTGTATTATTTTAATGCTAGGACATTAAATCATCACCTGTTAATTCCTTGAGCCACACAATCTCTTAAGGTTGTTTTCAAAAATATGTATAAATGCATTGTAACCTGAAAGGGGAAGGTAGACATCTCTTCCCAGAGATAAGCCTATATTTGTATTGTGATATGTAAGTAATACGATGTCTCTTCTCAGAGAATTCATTGTTATTGTGTTGTTTCCATGCTATTGCAATCTTCTTCAACTAGAACTACTGAGTTTTGGATCATGAACACTCATGGTCACTACTTTGGAGGCCATTTGCCTAGTATATACTTAGGTAACATGGGGAGTTCTCTTTATAAGAGAAGTGGGAGTAGATATTACAATTTTATACATTAGAGCAAGGGTCTCTAATGATTATATTACATACTCTAAATAAGGTAAGATAGAATCAATAGGTATATATATATATAATGGAGGAGCTCTTATTCATGAACACATGGGTTTGTAATGATTCTGTCAGTGTTCTAAGTCAAGGCATTTTTGTGGTATAAGGTGGACTATCCACAAATTCAATAATATGAGAGAATTAAATGGACTAAGTTACCTATGGTGATTGCATTATGCTTTCATATGTTTTAGGTGGAAGGAGACCCTGTAATACCTTCCTTTTGAGATGAAGGTTTGTGTATGTGGATCCAAAAGAATAAGTTGGAGAATTTAAACTTTATTATATCCCTTAAGACCTAGCTTCTTATGGCTGTTATTATTTTACCATGCATTCACCTATCATTATTTTTTAAAAATTCATCATCATATTATGCATTCATATATTTGTAATCATTGGGGTTAGGATTACAATTATATGCATGGTTGAGTTTACTTTTCAACATAGGTATATGTATATTCACATTCCTTGATGGACCCATTTCCTCTAGTCATGGTCATCCAAATTAAAAAAATAAAAATATGATGCTAATTTAGACAATGGTGGCATGGTTTTTAAAATATTTCTACTTATATTGATAAAAGTGAGAGGCCATGAATATTGTTTCTTCTGCTTAAAAACTCCAATAATTCTACTAAAAATGTAGTAGACTATCTCCTACTTTACTATCTTGTTAGGCGCATAGTAAGGTAACTTGAGAGGATATATTAGAATTACTTCCATCCGTATTATTGTGTATTTAAGATAGTACCAATAGGCTTCCATGCTCAAAATTAACATCCTTATTTCCTTAAAAAGACTGGGATTAGCTTTTATTAATTGATAAATATATTGGATGATAGAAACAAATACACATTTATATGATAAATTATTTGTATTTTAGCATGCGTATCTTAGTATATGGTTTATGAACGTGAGATCATGAATAATGGAATCACCTTTAGAAAATTTTAATAAAAAAATTTCCTATCACACATGTGGCATCTATAAATTAGGACATCATATAAATGTTTTGCATTTGCTTTATCCATGTTACCTATTGTCTCATATTGAATGAGATAATTTTTCCAAGGGAAGGGATTTGTTTATCATTTATAATAATAGAGAGCATATGGACCCAATTCTTATTGACATGGAAAATATCAATAACTCTATATATCTAGTTCATAAATGCCATTCTAGTCCTGATGTTAGGTCTAAACATCCTTATGTGGAAAGTATTAACTTATTCCATGATAATATAATAATATAGGTTATCAAACCTATCTTTGAGGACGTCTCTCAAATCATGATTGATCAACTATTCTAAATCCATTAATTTATTATAGATAAATTTATGGGGTGGTTACTAGTAACACATTTCAAAGTTTATTCCTTAGAGGAATGTTATTTGATGTTTTTGGGTGGGTGAGGAGACCATATGATTTTTATATAAAGATATAGTGAATAGATTGAAAACAATATCTACACATGGGAATACTTGTCTTAGAATTTTTTCAATGGAGACCTACATTCTAAATTGAAAAAAATTCTTATCAATTTTCTATGTTAGTTGGTAGGGCGTAAGCATCATCTAAAATATTCTCACTATTTCCACTTATTTGAAAATTATATTTTAGTGCTTAAATACATCTCTATCTTCAATCAAAACTATATTTGTATATCCCTGGGGTACATCATAAGAGAAATATAGGAATCCATTCTGACTGCTCTCTATGATATGCTTATAAGTTTAAATGCTCAATGCCTCTACAATCACTTAAGTGTAAATATATGCAATTTGGAAGATTTTTAAGAATACACTGAGCTTCAATTTCTTAATGATAATTGATATAAAAACAAATATGAGCAATAAAATAACAATTCCTTTTAATTTTATCATAATTATTGAATGATTGCTTTAGTTGCATTGTTCATGTAAATTTATTAGAAGGAAGTCTGTTCACATCATAATTATATGTTTTTCCCATTGAGACTTGATTCTTCCTTTTTTTCATAAACTTTTTATAAAAAAATGGATGTATGCCACCATGTGTCATTATCATAAAACTTTGAAGCTGAGGGATACATAGATATTTATTATGATGTACATGTGGATCACATGAGGCCTTGAAATAACCTAGTCAAAGTTTGAGTGTTTGCACATTAGACACTTGTTTGCCATTTAGAACCAAAATTATATAGTTAAATTTTAATTATGTAATGATACAAATCTACCATTTTTAATTAATATAGATATGTTTCATACTAACATCGGATTAGGTTCATGGAGTTTTCAAGATAACTAATTTATTTGGCACTTATCTGTGAAAAAAATTATCTTTGATAATGTGATAAATTGTGTTTTTGGATTAAATAAAAGTCTCAAAGTTATCAATGATTCACAAAGTTAATTTTGAATGTGCATCACTATGTGATATTTAAGGTCATGACATGTGGCACTTTAAAATTAACTTGAATTCACACAATACAATTGGATTTATAAAAATAATTTTCAACTTGCATGTTAGTGTGAGTCTACGAGGTTTTTTGAGAGCAACACATGTATACACTAATATTTTTCATTTTATCACTTTGTTGAAACTTTATCTTACATGAGATTGATATTTAATCAATCTCCTTGAGTGCATGCTTTAAAGGTTGCACTAGGAATGGGGTGGGATTGGCTCATGGTAGTTTGAAGGATATGTTTGTATATTATTCAATCATACCATATAACACATAATTTTCTCTTCTTACACTCACATTTATGTTCTTAAGTACTAAAAGGAGTATTTATAAGTTTAGAGTCTTCTCTTGGAGGTCTAGTCATGTTTATGATCTTTGAATCTCAATAGGAAGAGTCATGCTGAGGAGTTCTCCTAATATTTAGAGTCCCCAAATAAGGATATCTAGTTTTTTTCCCCTTTTGAGGTATTCAACCTACAAAATCTCTTGAAAATTTCCACTTGAGCTAAATAGGGAGAATGATGCTATGAAAATTCCATCCAAAGGTAAGTATATCTATTCCTACTCTATTCTATTTATTTAGTTAAAATGTTAAATATTTTTTTTTACTTATTTCTATTATAGATGTGTTTTAAATCCTTGTTTATGTTCCTCATTATATTAAATAATTTGGTATAGTGATAAGGTTTTTTAATATTCTATTTATCACCTTAGGTTACATAGATGACCCATTAGTTCACTATTGTACCAATTATCTTCTTATTATTTTAGTAATTTTACCTATCTTGGATATATGTTACCTTTTTTCATTAATTTTTGGCATGTGATATCCTTATTATATCCTCGATACACCCTTTTTTATTATTTTTATAATCACTTATCTATATTGAGCCCTATGAGAGCTATACCCCATGTAATAGGCTTAGGATTTAGAACCCTCTCCTCTTGAAATTTAAGTGTATATGATCCTCTAAAAGGTATATGGTTATTATAGGTCTTTACCAACCATTCCAAGTATGCATAGGCTCTATTATTATGAAAATGTTTATATCCTAGTCTATTAAGAGAAAGAGTTATTATAGGTCATCCTAACTTGTTCATACATTCTAGTGAACCCAACATGAATCTTATTCCACCTATGGTTGGATCATCTTCACATTTTCATTTTTTTATTCTTAGTGTCATCTTCACTATCATCATACACTTTAGAAAAAAATTCCACCCAAATGTATTGGCCAACCTATTACATTTTTCTAACTGTGTCGATCAACCCAATATAATTTTCTAGTTTTCCCCAATTGTATTGGCTAGCCTGATATAATCATTCATCTTTACAAAAAATTATCAGCTAACCTAATATAGTTGTGTCTATATAAATAAAATTGGATAGCCTAATAAATTTCATTTATCTAATCATACTATATCAACTAGCTCGATATAGTTTCATTTCTTAGTTATGTTTGCCATTGCATTGACCAACCCAATTTATATGTTTATAATATTATTATGTAACCAAATACATTAGAAAACCTAATACATTTTTATTTTTTTCCTTAAGAGTAAATTATCTTTTGTAAAAATCTGAAGATAAAACCCACCAGTATTTCCAAGGATTTCATGATAATAACTCTAATACTATGGAATTAACAAATCTTGATATATTCTTCAAAAATACTCCCATGCATTTTTATTTTTATATATCTCAAAATAATTATACCAATGATTTTAATATGGATTTCATAAGATCCAATGCTATGGACCATATGATAACCTTAAGAAACTTAGATGAGATCACCTACTCCAAGATTGTGAGGTTGAAGAGGAAAGTGATAAATAATATATAGGGTAAATGAAAATATTACTTAAATATCACCTCAAGCATAGGGGAAAGGATCCTATGATTTTTTATCACACCATGATGGAACCCAATATGTAATTCCCTCCTTCCTCCAATCACAATCTTTCTATAGGCATTGGGAAAAATCAATCTTTGACTTCCCTCTTTCCTCCCTCATCCACCATTCATTAAATAGACACTAAAATAGTAAATATTTATTTTGGTGGGCCTACCCAAAGTGTTCATGTTAATGCCACATCCAGTTCTTCTCAATAGGCCACTCAAGAATATATTTAAACCTAAAAGACACATGATACTAACCAAATCATCCTATAGGAAATGACCCAAATGGCCAACATATAAGATACTAATAATTATCAAATAATCCAAATGCAAAACCAACTTATGAAAATGTAAGATAAACCTCCACAACTTTAGTGGGGAGTTTCAAATAAAAATTCTCCCTAACCTTGCCCCATATATTCTCTTGGAAACCTCATTTCACAACCCAAAATTCACAAAAAAGTCATTAAACACCTTCAAAATTAACACTTAGTCCCTTAGATAATAAACATATATATATGTGGAATCATTTGTATGATCTCCTAAAATGGGTCTAATTATTTTGATTTGTATTTGAATGCCTTCGATAATATTTATAAAGAGTGGACTAAACTCAACACCTTTGTAGCTATCAAATTACTAGTCAAAACCCTTTCTGGTGATTCTTTATAATGGTATAATTAACTAAGTTTTAACTCTATTAATATCTTGGAAGAATTAGTCAATGAATTGGTCCAAGATTTTCAATCCAATGATTTACCTAAAAATAAATTAGCTCACTTTGTCAACTTAAAATAAGAAGAAAATGAAACAATCCAAGAATTCATTAAACATTGGGCCTTAGCCAACGAATATGAACCTAATATGATAGGATAAAACCTATTATACATCTTTAATACAATAGTACATTCCAAATTATAATAATATGTTTGGATTATTGCTCCTAAAACATTGATGAAAGCCTTATGTTAAGTTATATAATAGGATTATTTTGTAAGACAATTTGAGTCTTCCCAACCTAAGCCTAGAACTCAAATGCTAATGAGACTTAAAAATAGGAATATTAAATATGATGATGTACTTGATACTAATGATTCTAATAAAAGCATCCACATTGTTTTTTTAGAAGATCCAACGAAGAGATTATATTCAAACCTCTTTACTAAAGCACTAAATTCTAAATTAGAATAACATGTTAGGAATTGTACTCCCAAAACATTTATGGAATTCTTTGATTAAGATAAATGATATAATTATCTATTAAGATAATTTGAGCCTTCCAAACCTAAGCCTAGAAATTGAATACTTATGAAACCTAAAAATATGTATGATATAGATGGTGGTGTCTTCAATATTTGTGATTATAAGAGAACCATACACACTATTTATCTAGGAAGATCCAATGAAGAGAATATCTCCCCACCTATAGTGGGAAGGCCCTTCCAACCGCCTCCTCCTCCCTCACAAACTCACACTAGTAGGGTCCATAAATATATTACGTTATATGTTATTAGGAAATGCATTCCTAAACCCTCACCTAAATATTTTGATCCTTCCCATCCTACTAACCATTAATATAACCTTAAAAAATGTATAAATCCATACTAATTGGGGTCATTCTTATAAATATTTAAATAAAATTAAAAGCTTATCCTTTAAAATCATGTTTGGTCTAATCTTTGATTATGAAACCATGATTAGATAGCATCACCAAGCCTATGATAAGGTAGTTAAGGCACAATACTCTAAGATAAGGTGTGAATCACTTCATCAATACAATGCTAACTTTACCATCTATTCCAAACCACTTCCAAACTAACATTCAATCTCAAACCTCTATCTAATTCCTACCAATGTTTTTGAAACCATGGTTACCCTTCATTCTTCCAATGATGTAGAAAATTTGGTGAACATGAAAAACATGAAGCTTGTTGTTTCATAAATTTATCCATATTCTATTCAATCTCACATTTTTCAATCAACTTATAGAACATTTTAGGATTATATTCCACATCATTATTGAGTTGTTGGACCCAAAAAAAAATCATTACTTTTATACTTTTATATGGGCCAAATGTATCGGATAGCTTGATATAATTTTTTTGATCCTACTATATAAGCCATCATGATAAAATTTTATAATTCTAAAATAGGATTGAATAAGTTGATACAGTCTTTTTATTATAGTTCTATTACAATTGTATTTTCCATATTGATAAAATAATTTGTTTCCATACCAAGTCCAGATGTATCATCCAACTTGATACAATCTATTTTTAAGACTAGTTTTGTTTCAAATATATCGACCATCTTGATATAGTATTCTTTGATAAAAGTTTCTCCAACTACATTAGGAAACCTAATACCACTTATTTCTATACCTTATTCTAATTCTAATGCATTGTCCATCTTAAAACAATCTATTAAGACTTATATGTCACCAATTGTATTGTCCAATTTGATATAATTGCCTCTAGTTGTTTCTAATGTACTAATAGTGCCAAGACTATACCCTTTAGACCAAAATTAAAATCAGTTATGCTCTTATTCATCTACCATTACACTTGATTAGTTTCATAACATAATCCCTCTTTTTTAGTCTTGTATAACTCATATTAGCCTTGATGAATGGAATCCATTAAAATAAATTTATAGACTTTCATATAAAATAATGTTTCTTGAGCTCATGATTACTTCTCCACTACGTATAAATTCATTATGAAAATTTTATTTTACATGACCATTCCTTGACCACCACGTATGGGGAAATAAGCTACCTTTCCTGGGTTTAAGGAAAGTATCATGCAAAAATGTGAAAAATTGTCTATCCATTTTGATCAAATTATAGATACTACTCTCTATTAAATTTTATATTGCATTTATGATCCCTAAAAAAATATTACTTCATGTGGATGCCCCTCCTTTATTTAATATCATTTAAGTAGGTGACATCCAATTCAAGAGATCCTTGAATTTTTAAGGCTCTGGCACTTGTATCTCCTCCTTGAAGTTCATAAAAACATTAGGATATATTGAATACAACCTTAATCATACCCAATACACATGCCAATGATATGACCAAAGAAAAATTCCTCCATTATAATGTGTCTGAATTCCTATCATGGTACCACTTGATGAAAATGATTTTTGGGACAAAACCATGTATGTGATTTTAGATCTGATGCATTTAGAATCAACAATTATGATTCATCATCATGTTTTTTCTTGATGATGAATCATAATTGTTGATTCAAAATGTATTATATCTGAAATCATATTCACAATTTTATCTTAAGAATCATTTTGATCAATCTTATGGACTATGAAAACATTAAACCTCTTATTTATGGTACCACTTGTTATGATTAGTTTAAGGTCATGATATTCATTTTTCATTTATCTTATAAATTTTTTATCATATATGCTTGAACTCATCATATGAGGGCCATGGCCTCCTCTACAAGCCAATTCATTATGTTTAATTACATGGGTGTTATATATATATATAGTACAAGGTGATACCAACCCTTGTAATTTTGAAAAAAATAAAACACGATGTCTATAAAATCCCTAGAATTTAACCTTTACCTAGAATACCATTCTATGAATACCAAAATTTAAAATATCCCATAAATTCAAATCAAAATTATATCTATCACCCAAATCTTATGGGAAACATTCCACCAAACATCCTAGAATCTAACAATGATGACCTTGATGATATTATCTTGAAAATTAAAACATCAAACCTTCCTCCTAGTATTATAGCTCAATTGCTACCTACACTGTGACCTCATTCTTATAAAAATATAGTTAATGAGTTTCTCACTTTTGATAGATATTCTAGTAACATATTTTTTGAATCTCTAACAATGGATCTCACTACTATTGATTATGAGAATGTTAACACCTTATATTATGCTTAATTGTTTCTCTATGCCTAAGCCAATGATGTGGAAATCCTTCGTTATTATTATTCCATTTAATGATATTATGATAAATATTCAATTTCATCTAGAGTTAACTTCATTGATATTTTTTGACCTAACATTCATTCTCCCTTATATTTTCCTAACATTGTTCCTTCTTTGGTTGATGTCAATAGGTTTGATATGGAGCTGATTTTTACCTCACACATAATCTTAGTCATTTCTAAACCTCTTCAAATCATGCTTGATGATATCCATATGACCATAAATTATCATTTTGATATATGTTTTTATCCTTCAAGTTTAATTCCTCTAGAGATGTTAGTTATGCTCATATGAATAGTTCCAAGTACTTTCAATCATGTGGACATTCCATATAGTATAAGATAATTTTATTATATTTCACATTCTACTCCATTTTATTATTCTAAGTAAATGAATGATCCACTTATTATTAGATCATGCTACATCCAACCAATTTGATAAGTTTCAATACCATGCCCACCAACTCTATAAGATAAGATATTTTGTGAGTTTCTCAAGTTCTTTGGTCATTCAACTCAGAACTGGAGAGCTTACTAGGTATTTATATCAAAATAGAAGACATAAGGCTTATATCATATGACATATAATCAATCACTTAAATATTTTACTCCTAGGTTCTCTTGTTATTTCCATAGGACTAGTACACATTCATTGAATAAATTTTAAGATCTTCAAAAGTATCTAGATATACTTCACATTGAGGTAGTTAATTTTCTCTTTAGTTGAACATGATGGATACAAAGATTACACCTAATTATATCTTCATAAATGGGGATTTTTATTGTGTTTATAATGAGTGTTATACATATTCTATAGATAAGTGTAGATCTATTCATCAACATTTTAGATATTTACCAAGGCCCATGCCTCAAGATCCTTAGTGGTGTTCATATGACCTACTAAGGATGAAGGATTAGAATCCTATATGGCCAAAAATATTTTTAGACTAGAGGATGTGTGTTTTATTCCTTCCAAAATAACATTTTTTTCTTCATTTTTATGTTATTTTCATCAAGAGTCTTTATTTCCTCCTTATTCTAGTGCACCTAATTTTATTTGGAGCTCATCTACAAGGCATTCCTTGGAAAAGTCTCATAAAAATTAGAAGATACTATGGTTAAAGTTAGATATCATTTATAATGAGACTTGATAGATGTTATTGATGATGTGTTTTGAGATATTTCAAGTCATTTATGAGAAAATATTTAAATATTTCATATTATTTACTTCACATATATTTCCATTATTTGATTTCATATCATTATATTTAGTATATCTGATGCTCATTTCATATATCTTTCTTGTATCATGATATTTAATTTCAACACTTTATTTTCAACATATTATTCACTTAAAAAAAATTTACAGAATTTTTTGTTGGCCATTGTTGTATTTTATGCTCTTTGGTATCATTTTATCTTTCCCCTATTTTGGTATGATTTTCATTCGGAATTATTTTCCCTTGTGGATACTTGGTAGCACCTTCAAGTTCTATTTTTAGTATTTTTAGATTTCCCCTCTTTTGGGATGATTTACAGTTAGCCTTAGTTTCCTTTTGGATATTAGGTAGCACCTTTGGGTTTAATTTTCACATTTTATATCATATTTCATTTGGACTTAATTTTCTTGTGATTTTTTCGTATATTTTTGGCATCCTTCCTCTTTTTAGATGATCTCTTTGTAGAGAGGATTACAAAGCAAGTTAGTTAAGCATTAGTCCATAAATAATGAAACATGCATAAATAACTAACTAACCAAGCCTATCTATTCCTATGGAAATTATAAAGGATAACAAGAAACAAATAAAAGAAAGCAACACCATATTAACTTCCAAAATGGATTCACCATACCCATGCGGCTCAAAAATATGTTCTCCCTTGATCAAGCATCCTTGTCTTTGTCAAAAAATGGTGGTAAGCTCCTCCAATGCCTCAAAAACACTCCATAAAACCTAGGCTCATGATTCCAAATCATTAAAATAGCCTATCAATTAAGCTTGCAAACAAAATATATGATCAAATGAAAAGCCTTGTGAAAACAATTTAACATTATAACTTTGTAATATTCAAGCTTAAAATTCATGTCCATTGCCTTTCTATTTATAGATTTTTGAGATTGGTCAAGATCAACCATGATTGCCCATCTCAAGATTGAGATGTGTGACCATGGATAATCCTAATATTTAGAATTAAATCCATAATTATCTTCATCATGAACTTGGAAGAAGGGGAATTGAAGAGGCATGGGAGGCATTAACTAGGCATGGATGACCCATAATCCTAATATTTGTGGCATTTATGGCCTAGGGATGTCTTCCCAAGAAATGATGCCACCTGATGATGCAGTTTATAGGAATCAATTTTCAAAAATAAATATTCAAAAAATCTCATGGAAAATACACTTAAGCTCTTGATTTAAATTAATTAGCCTTAAGCAAATTTAATCAACATTTGTGCAATTATTCGAAAATTAGCCCTCAATTAATCAAAATGGTCAAAAAGTCATATTACTAGGTTGTAATTTGATTGGAGAGGAACTAGAAGGTGATGTTAGATAAGTTGGAGTTATATTCCCATTTAATATGTTTCCAAAACCAAATAACAAAGGTACATGATGTGTACCAATAAATTATAAGAAAAAAGTGATCTAGAGCACTAAATGACAAAATTGTCATTTTGACTCGAAATGATCTGATCAAAGTTAGCTAGCCCATAAAATGCATTACCCTATTTAGAGATATTTTGACCTAAATTGGCACTTTTAAGTGACAATTTTGAACCATTTAAGGGAATTTTTATGGATTTGACCTAAAATGTTCATTTGAGTGCAATTTGAGTAAGATGACAATTTCAACACAAATGGTGTTAGGAATTAGATGTCTACATTTTGCCCTTATTTGAGAAGGCATAATGACAAATTCTGGTGAAGAAACATATTTTGAAAGAAAAGAGTTGTTAGGAATAAATTGGAATATACCCATGATTCCCCCTCAAGAGGACATACTAGGATGGAAGAAAAGGATGGACTCTCAAAAAGAGAGAGGAAGTGAGAGATTAACCCATGGAATAGTTCACATTAAAATGAGTTAATGCTTGCACATGTGATTACCATCAATGATCAAAATATAATTAGAAGTATAATATGCCCTAGAGACAAGGGGATTGGGAAAGATATAATCCATAAATGTAAGGGACAAACTGTAAATGCACCCAATTTGAGAGTACAAGCTATGTGCTTAAAACATTGATCAATCCCAAGACAAGTTATACACTAAAATATTTCCATCATGGGATTTAATTTGGAGAGATTATAATTAGAGGAAAAGGGAGAACATTATAATTTAGGAAGGGAATTACCACTAGAATGGGGTCTCTAAAGAGAATATAATAATAATTACTCCAGTAGAATGTATTTGATTGTGATAAAATAGTTTTACCTTAGTAACGTAAATCTTGATCATTGATAAAGAATAAAGAAAGATTTTTCCTTTGTAGAGCTGATTTGATTAGACATGGTTTAGATGTTGTGCCCCAACATGGGTAATTAGCAAGCAAAAAAGCTCAAGGATATAACTAAAAAGATAGATTAAAGCAAGTAGGTGAAAACATACATGTGATGGTGTAATGGCTTAGAAAGCCATATAAAACTAAGCATATGAGAATGCACAAAGTGATGAGAGAGATTAAAATAAGAATAGAGATAGCTGAGATAACTCAATATAAATTGAGTGCTACCTACATAGTTCCATGGATGCATGTTCCAACATGAACTTTAGGCCAATGTAGTTCACCCAAGTTTGGGAGAGAATGGAATGAGGAATGATGAAAAATGACCAAGAATTGATTAGACTTATAATGTATGCAAAGAGCTACACATCTAAGAAGAGACAAATAAGAATGAAATACATGTTTTCTAGAAGCCTAATTCTATATGATGAGCCTAGGTTTTGCAAAGTGTTCTTGAGAATCATTCATTAGAGCTGATGTTGACATTAAGAATTTGAGAATTGAGCATGAAGTGCTTACTATAGCAAAAGAAACTAGGCATCATAAGTATGAATAACTTAGAATGACATAAGATTCAAATTGTGCTGAGCAAATTCAAATGTGAACATATATAACTAAGGATAATGGTAAAATAATGACCGAAACTAGAGTTACGACGATTTACATTTAAACAAAAAAGAAAAAACAAAGAAAAAGATAAACATAAATAAACCTAACTTGAAATCAAGATATGATATTAAGTAAGAACAAAATGTTTAAAAATAAAAGTCAAGAATATTTTAATGACATGAGACCAAGATATGAATAATCAATATCCATGTGGACCATCAAGGCATTCTTGAACATAAAGGAGAAAAGTAAAAAACAAACAGAAAAACAAGACACCAACAACAATCAAATAAACAAATAAAAAATATCTCAAGAATAACATAATAACATAGGATCAAGATATAAATAATTGAGATCTATGTGAATCATCAAGATGTTCTGAAACACAAAAGATAAAAGCAAAATTAAATAGAAAAAATAATCAAGGAAACACAAGACCAAGAATGAGACAATACACCAAGAAAACACAAATAAACACACACAAACAAAAACCAAGTTAGTACAGTTTAAAGACAAATGTTCATACATGTGCGGTAGAGACGTTATTTTACACCACATCATAAAAAAGAATAATGACATGGAAATTACTCCCTAATTAAAGAGGAAAAATTACAAAAGAAATGGGGGAAGAGAAGAAAAGAAAGGGGTTGGCCGAGCTGACTCCAAATGTATAAGACAAGTGAATGTTACCTACATAGTTCCATGGATGCATGTTCCAACATGAAATTCAGGCCAAATGTATTTCTCCCAAGAAATGGGATAGAAGAAAAATGATGATCAGACTAGCTTGATTAATGTTATAAAATAAATGGGAGATACAACAAACAAATGAGAATGGTTTGGCACACAAGAAACTGATGAGACGAGAAAGAATGATCTTGAAAAATGGCAAGTGCATGGGATAAGATGAAATGAATTGGTTTTTTTGTGCTTTAAAAATGGAAAGAGCACTCAAACTTAACAATTTCTCATAAAATGGTGAGAGTGTGGGATGGTGGAACAGGAATGTATAAATGTATAAAATCATGAGATAATGTTTTTGTTCTTTTATGGATCATGTTCTGATGTTTTTAGTATTTTCAAAGTATTTCTAATGTTTTTGGTGTTTTTGGGATAAAATATGCACAAGGTGGGACCATCTAGTCAAGGAGATGCACATCCTAAGACTAGAGGTTCTAATAAAATAGTTAAGCTGGTTGCAATGACCCATGCTCACAAATTGGTGAAAGTGAGGTGTTTTGATTACTCACAAAATGGTGAGAGTGTATGGAAAGGGGGACTAAGGTGACCTCAATATGAATTGAGCATGACCTACATAGTCCTAAAATGACCTTAAGTTATAGTAATTTCATCCACATAAAAGGTAGGGAAAAACCAACTAGGTCCCACTAAGTTCTCAAATCTAACAAATGGCCAATCAAATAAAAAAATGATGGTAAGTTGATGCATCAATGCATGGTAAATAAGTGTTTCCCATAGTTTTCCTATAGTTGGTTATAACTAGGATACAATGGCATAGGTTAATGATACTAATTTTCTTGTAGGTGGTTATAATTAGTAGTAACACTAGTGAAAACACTAATTTGCCCAAGGCAGTTATAATCAGGTTTAGATAAACAAATTTGATAGAATGAAAGATATCTTACTAGATAAACTATCATACTAATTTCATATACTATCATTATAAACATGGATTGGATTAATTTTTGAAACTTGATTGGAATTCCCCCACAAAAGGTGTGAGAAGAACCAAAGTAACCAAGATAAAAATAGGATTGGGTAAGATGACTAAAAATAGGCTTTGGTCTAGATAGCAATGGAATGATAGGATGGTATGGTATTGATTAGGATAATTATGGTCTATATAGATTGGATAAAATGGTAAGAGAGTTTCAACCAAGTGGTAAGGTAAGGTAAATGGAAGGGTATGGAATAATGGCAAATGGATATTTAACAATTGTAATGGCATGGCAATGAAATGGTATTTTATATGTTTTTGTCTTGGGTGTATTTTTGATTCTATTGTTCTTGTTGAGATGGAGATGTAAATCCTAATCAATAAATGATATAAATAGAATACTTGATCATGTTAATTTCTATCCCACACCTCATCTAAATAACTACTCTGTTAAAAATGGCATGTAGATTTTGATGCTGAAAATGCTTTTGTAATCTTCCTTGGCTGTTGATTTTGATTCCTTAAAGTGTCAAGACAAGGTATATTTTTAGCCTCTATAAAGGAAAGTGTGGTTTTGGATGGTAAACAAGAACAAATAATGGATGGTAGGTTTGATTTTGAAATGGAATGGTGGATGATAATGGAATGTATAATGGCAGGGAAATAAATGAAGATTAGGACTTTCACTCACATGTAATGTTGTTGATGCTAGATTCAACATAATTTTGGTTGTGGTAAGGCTAAATACTTCTGAAGATACTATCAATAGTCCCATCATATTTTTTTATTTCTTGATCTTGAGAGTAGCTACCATCTGATTATGTTGTAGATTGGAAGCTATTTTGATTTTATCTTTGATATTATCTTCAATAAATAATGAAGAACTTTTGTGTTTAGATATTAGTGCCTCAATGAGGTTTTCACTAATGAATTTGTTTTGATCATCCCGTAGTGCTTCTAAGAAGGTTTCACTAAGGAATGTTTACTTTTGACTTTGATTGTCTTCTAGCACTTCTAAAAAAGTTTCACTAGAAGATGCTAAGTTTTGACTTTGCTTGTCCCCTAGCACCTCCAAAAAGGTTTCACTAGGAGAGTGTTCTTCTACTATATGAATGTGGTCTTGGCATCCTTTCTCTTCATCAACTACTATGTCACCATGTATTCAATTCAATAAAGTGTGATTCTATTAGTCTTAATCGACACGTATAGGAGGTGGGATGTCAATATAATGGCTATGTTGGGTGGTAATAATGGGATGGTGAAAGGCAAGAAAATATTCATAGAAGATACTAGAACTTATGTCGATGCTTAAGTAATCATCCTCAAAAATTTTAGAAGGATCACAAATATATTCAAATTAATCTGCAAGGCAATTGTAACCAATGTTGTAACAACCAATACTATATTCTATTTCTAACTCTAATTTTGAAGCAAGGGACTCTGAATCTAATGTTGCAACTGATGTTGATTCTATTTCTAATGTTAAATCCAATGTTTTTTCAAAAATGAAACTTGATTCTAATATTTATTCTTCATCTAATATGGATTTTTTGATAATGTTCTGTTGAATGCTATATTTTTGACAAGGAATGGCCTATGATGGCATAATGGGCTCAATAAAAATTGATTCATCTTGGAAGGGTTCAACATAGACTGACTCATCTAAGTGAAGGCCCTCAAAAGGAGGGAACCATTTAAGGGACATCTTGACAAAATCATGTCTATCAAAGTGAGACTCCTCAACGAGTGGGAAAAAATCAAGAGACAATTCTATCGAGACTAGCTTGTCAAGGAGATGAGGCTCATTAAAAATAGGTAACTTATCATAGTTTATCTTGTCACAAATGGGTGTTTCAATAATAACATGTTGGTTTTAGTTCATAATTGGTTGCAAAAGATCAATTTTTAACACATTTTGATCCTCATAAGATGGCTTTTGAGGAGGTGATGGTTCTTGTTTAGGCTCAAAGATTAGCGTAAAATTTATAAAGTGGGAAACATTTGGTTTAGTGGGAACTATGGTTTGTGGTTCAATAATGGATTCTCCAAATATTATACTATTACAAAAGGGATAAAAAATAATTGGTTCATCAAATGGAGGTTCTTCAATAATAGGTTCATCAAAAAATAGCGTTGGGCTAGGAATGGTAACAATTGGATGCTTCTTAGTTTGGTTGCTTGTGAAAACCAAAGGAGGAGGTCCTAAAATGGTAATGACTAGATGCTTCTTAGTTTGGTTGCTCATGAAAACTAAAGGGGGATGTCCTAAAATGGTAATGATTGGATGCTTCTTAGTTTGGTTATTCATGCAAACCAAAGGAGGAGGTCTTAAAATGGTAATGATTGGATGCTCCTTAGTTTGGTTGCTCATGTAAACTAAAGGAAGAGGTACTAAAATGGTGATCTTGGTACATTATGGAGTTTGATTACTTACATAATCCAAATCATCCAAGTCTTCCTGATAAACCCAATCATTCCAATTGTGAGTTAGATCTTGACTATGTTCCCATGACTGATTTTTGTGAGGTGGATAGAAATATCTCTCACAAACCATATTGTCACCATATGGGTCTTGACTAAAGTCATAAAAGTAATTTTTTATGGCCATTCTATCATAATTTGGATTATCCATGACTGCATCATAAGTGTAGCTAGACATATCTACATTTAATGAAGAAAGCTCTAAAAATAGAAAGACTTAAAGTTATGCAAACTCTAAAAAGCAATGTTTAAAAGATAGAAGGTTCAAACTTGGTTAAAAGGGTGAAGATGCATTTTGAAATTAGTTTGTGCCAAGATTTGGCATAAAACAACCTAACGTCAAAAGTCTAACATCAAAGGTTTTTGAATAAAGGTTGTGTTTTCCCAAATAAAGTCACAAACTAAATGATGAGGATAGTCACTCAAACAAATAAACAATCAATAGTGTTAAAAATTGGGTAATCATTTAACTAAAGCTATGCAACCCAAAATAAAAAAAATCTATGTACCAACCCCATGAATTGAGGCCTAAATAGAAATCAATCAATATTTGGATCCAAACTTGACAAGATTAAGTGAAAATGCAATGTTGAAGACCAAGATTGGACCAAACAAGTTAGACAAGATCACACAACATTATGATGCATAAATAAGTTCCAAACGGTATACATGACATGGTTTGAAACAAATTTTTTTTATATAATGGTAAATAAGTTCTTGAAATAAATTAAGCAACTTAATGACGTAAACATGCTCAAATGATGTGGTCAAATGTTATGTTTCAAAGACTCAAAGGCAAAAAATATTTGACATGATTTTGGTATCATAATGCTACCCTTTTGAACTCAAATACATGATTTTGACATGGCCTATGAACAAACAAACAAGTTTTAGCCTTAAATCATAGCAAGCAAATAATGGCGAAAATACACTAAGTATAATCATCCAAATCCTAGCAAGGGTATGGCAAAATGGGGTTGACTAAAACTAATTGGTTTTTGATCATTCTAGAGGAATTAATTATAGAATAATATTCACATCAAACGATGTAAAAGACAAGCATGGAAATTGGGTGATCATGGTATTGGCTAATTGTAAAAAGGTCTATTCCTTTTTACAACCACTACATCCTACTATTTGCTCAGTATAGTGCTGTTGTCCCCCAAAAATATCACTCATTTTTGGGACAACATTTAAACTATTTTGGTCTTATAGACCAAAATTGTCTCTTCCCTTTCTGAAATTTGCCTTGGGCATTCAAATTCCTCATTTTTCAAGCTTCTCAGAAATCTATGGACTCTATAGGCTTAAATCTACAGACTTTGTAGGCTTAAATATACAGACTCTGTAGGAAGAGAAAATCTACGGACTCAATAGGAAGAGGAAATCTACAGACTTTACAGGCCAAGTTAAATGGGCTTTATAGGTTGATTTCTACAAACTTGATTTCTACGGACTCTATAGGCAAGTTCATTTCTATAGGTTCAAAGGCTTTTGCAAGCGGGTTCAACCAAAAGAATCAGTTTCTAACACTTGGTCATTTTTATATTTGGTTTAGTGCCTTGGTTCAATCAAAAATGTCTATCAGCAAGCATTCAAGAAAAAGAGACTTGAACCATTGAACCATTGAACTGTTGAACCACTTTGGTTTAAAGGTTCAACAAGTTCAATGTTCAATTGGTTCAACGCTTCCAGTTCAATGGCAGGTTCAATCAAAGGAATGGTTCAATGGTTTGGTTCAACCAAGTGGTTCAATGCTTTGGTTAATCCTTTGGTTCAATCAAATGGTTCATCAGTCAGTTCAAGGCTTTGATTGAATCATTGAACCAAAGCTTGGTTCAATGGTTAGTTCAATGTCTTTTGGTTCAATGGTTAGTTCATCACTTTGGTTCATTCAATTGAACCATCGGCTTGAACCATTTTGGTTCAAAGATTGGTTCAATGAAGTGGTTCAATAGTTGGATCATCGACATGGTTTAATTCTTTGCTTCATTCTCTTGGTTTAAAGACTTGGTTCAATCAAAGGGTTCATTGGCTTGAACCATTTTGGTTCAACCAAGCAGTTCAATGTTTGGTTCAACCAAGCGGTTCAATCAAACAGTTCAACAGTTGGTTCATTGCCTTGGTTCAAAGGAGTGGTTCAAATGAAAAATTTCAAAGAGCCTCCCAAAGGACAAGTGCCCTTGTGGAGGGCACTTGGTTGACAAAAACACCCTTTAAAAGGGTCATTTTTGAAGAAGGCTACAGAGGTAAATTCTTTCAAAATTTTTGTTTAAGGCAGACATTCATAATTCTTTCAAACTTTTGTCTGAAAGAATTCAAAGAAGCTGTGGGTAGAAATATCAAAGAAATAACCAAGGTAAATGGAAATTCCATGGAATTTTTGTTTGTGAGAAATTTCTGTAGACTTTTTGTCTGCAAGAATTTGTCTGTAGAGAAAGCCTGAGGAAAGCCTGCATGAGACTTCTAAGGCGAAGGCCACTGAAGGACCTGAAAGGTAGGTGCCTTTACGGGGGATTCCTGGTTGATGAATAGAAGGACACTTCCTTGAAGCCAAAGGTTCACCTTCCCTTTGGGAAGATGTAAAACAAGAAGCCTAAAGGCTATTTAAAGATAATTTCTTAAGGCTTGAAAGGGCAGTTTCTTTCTAGGAAAGTGCAAAACAAGAAAGCCAAATAAGGACCAAGGGGTGATGCACCGAAAGATGTCAAATTCAACACAACAAACTAGCCATTGAAAACATAGTGATGGGAACGTGAACGTCAATTTTAAAGCTCATAAAATAGCCATTGATCCTTTGAATCTACAAACCCAAATACATTCACAGACTTCAAGGCTAAGACCAGCAGAAAGTGAGGAAGGAATAGACCAACAAATTGAATCTAGGACCCAATTCAATAAACCAAAAAAGGAGGAATGATGAAGGTAGGATCAGATCGCCAGGTGGACATTGAAAGTTACAAACTTTCAATAGCAAGACTTGTTTCCCTTCATTGATAAAATCAAATGGGTAAACACCCCTAAGTTCCAGCCTGTCTTCTTAACAGATTCCAATGCAACATGATGCGTCACTATTCCCAAGTCCTTCTTGAAGAGGATCTATAAGGGAATCTCTTCTATTGTAAATAGATCTCTTTTTGAAAATTAGAACAAAACTCTGCCCAAATTGAAAGACACTTCTGAGACTTTGAGCTCAATTTGTCTATCATATTTTGTTATTAGAATAAGAAATCAAGTGGTTTTTTAGACTTTGTGCTGTAATATCTTTGTTGTTGAGGAAACTATTCTTATGTCTTTTTCCTTAATATATCTTCTGTTCCTTTAATTCAACAAGCAGAATTAGTGACAACAGTCAAGAAGGTGTCCTAAAGAGTCAACTATGGAGAGACTTTGTGCCCCCATAATTGCCTTTAGTGTGTTTTATTTTCATTTTTGTGTAAAGGACCTTGGGGTGACTTTATGCCCTCATTGTCCTTCATATCTTACTCTTGAGAAATTTAGGCATAGACTTTGTGCTGCATCTCGAATTGCTAGTTATTACATCTTGTGTTACATTTTATTGTTACTACCTAGAGTATTCTTGTGGCTTGCTGAATAGTACTTCTGAAAGAAGAGGAGTGCTTTCTATCATTTTCCTTGAGTTTCTCCTTTGATCCGCACACATCATCTCTGAAGAAAGAGAGATGGATGGTTTGTCCTACCCTTGAGTATTATCTTCTATATATATATATATATATATATATAGGTTATCTATAGGTAACCTCCCCTTGATGACAAGAGAGATCAGTCCCCTTCTGATGTGGTGAACCTACACATTTGGATGACTAATCTTCCTACTTTGGCTGATTAGATGTATTTTGTTTATCAGTATGCTGATCGACAAAATATTCAGCCAATAATTTTTGGCGACTCTACTGGGGATCGAACATCCATTATCCATTTATAACCTATCCATTCACCTCCACACTAATCGAGAAAGAACACATTGTTTAAATCCTCAAGCTTTAACTGAAGCAAGGTCAATTTTTTTCCATTTTTGTTTCACAATCTGGCAGATTCAAGGTATACACGAAGCCAAAGGGCTAAATATTTTATTGACCCTATATTTGAGTTAGTACAACAAAGTGGGTTTGATCTATTTTCTTTACCATCTCATCTCCAATGAACCAAGAGCTTTCCTCCTACTAAAGTCAGATCTCCATTGCCAGATCAAATATCTACTTCTATTGTTAATAAAGCTTTGCCAATAATTACCCCTTTGAGATTTGTTATCCCTCCATTTCATAATCCTACAATGGCATTTCAAGGCCCTTGGGGTAATGCTTTTGGTCCTCTCAATCTTACTCCACCTCTACATGAGCTTCCATGTAGTTCTAGGAAGAATTTCCTCAAATTCTATGGTGATGGGAAAGTTCATCTTAATGAACACATTACAGCCTTCAGCATAGCTTGTGGAGTAATCAGAGTAGAATTTGAAGATGTAGTAGTCAGGCTTTTTGTGGAGACACTACAAGGTGCTGCTATAGATTGGTTTTATCATCGACATGCTAGGTCAGTAACTGATTGGAATAATCTCAAAGATAATTTTGAAGCTAGATTTAAACCTACAGAAGATGCACATGCACTTTTGGCTCAACTTACACAAATGAAGAAAGAGCCTTATGAGCCTATGAGAGATTTCATAGCCAAATTTGAAAAATTGAGAAACAAAATTCCTATAATAGCTCGACTTATAGCTGAGAATCTCAAATGCTTTTTCATTAATTCTAAGTTAGCTGAAGTAAGTTTTCTCTTGAGATGTGCTAGTCAAATAGATCTTATTGCAGCTCAACTTTTGGCCACTAAAGTAGAAGATGATATCATCTTAGTAAGGAAGATAAGAAGAGATCCAAATAGAAATAGAGCTTCATCATCTTCTGAATATGCATCTACAAGCACCACAGATTCAATGGTGTAGAAATTAGCAAATGAATTGCTTTCTCTCAAATAGAAAATGGCTCAAGGAATGTCTTCTGCTCCTTCATACAGAAAGACATTCCCAAATCAGTCATATCAGGGAAATGCTGCTAGGAATCAAGGGCAATAGAATCACCTTCTTCCCCCCTAAGGGAAACTTGCCCTAGAAACTCCTCCAGCTAATTTAGCAATGAGATATCTTGAAGCAAAATTAAAATTCTCTTTTCATCCTAAATTGAATCAAGAAAATGATGCTGATATCCTTGAAAAAAATCAATAAGAATCAATTGGTGACTCCCACATTGGTTTCTTAAACTACCAAGATGAACCCAAAAATAAAGGAGAAGCTTTTGATGGATCATACACAGTGTTTACTAGGTCCAAAAACCAATTAGTCCAACAGGTTGATAAAGAGCAACCACAGCCAGTAGTCATGATTGCTAAGCATGGAACCTCTCTTCCTTTTCAATCAAAGGATCCAGTGATCACCCAAAATGTAAGTACATCAATTTCACCTTTATCTTATACCTCAATTTCATAAACTAGCCCTCCTCTCATCCCTCCTAAAACCCAAAAAGTTGAAATGCTTTCCTCTGTTCCCAGTCTAATTCAGTCATTTGACATAATCGATCATGTTAAAAAGACCAAAATACAAATGTTTGAGTTCAAATATTTGTAAGCTAATCTTGATCAATTGGATAGGTTGGTCTAATATGTCAAGAATCAGATCATCCCTACAAGAGAAGAGGTTAAGAAAATAATTCTTGATTCCCCAAAGAACATTCCCATTCCAAATAATCTTGTCTTTACTCCTCTAACTGCCCCTAGGAAAATAGAACCTTTCTATGTTTGCCTGTTAATAAATGGTTATCAGCTCAATAATTTCATCATTGATTTTGAGGCATCTGACAATGTCATGCCTACTAAAGTAGCTAAGTCTCTGGGACTCACACTAACCAAAACCTTTGGGAGATGTTTCTCCATGGAGAACAAGCAAGTACCATTGCTGGGGCAAATCAAAGATGCCCAATTTGCATTAGCAGCCTTTCCAGACAAGAGAATCAGAATGACTATCTTGGTGGCTGACGTTCTAGCATCTTATGGGATTTAGCTTGGATGAAATTTTTGCAAGGACATGAGAGGAGAACTAAGCATGGATCTATCTAAGGCAAGGATCCATGTATAAGGTGTAATGAAGAGATTGCTCCTTGAAAAGGAGGCAAAATACGTGGTCATCCAAACATTATCCCCTGCAGCACAAATTCTATTTGAATCTTCAAGCAGGGGTAATTATTTTTTTACCATAGAGGATGTTCATGTTTCTATAGATGAAAGTCCTATAGCTGAAAATCTAGGAATTGATCCAAACAAGACTTCAGGAGAATTAGTAGGGTGCAGTATAAACAAGGCAGGATCTTCCATTTCTAATGAAGATAAATTTGATAAGAGATTAACTTCTGATGATGATAGTAATTCTTCCACCAATAATGGAGTTGGGACTGTGTTGATATCTCCTCAAGGAGATATTCTTCCTTCATGCAATTTTCAAGTCATCGACACCAACAACAAAGCTGGATGTGAATCTCTGTTGCTTGGATTAAAGATTGCTCAAGATGAAGAAATCAAACTCTTTCACATCAAAGGAGATGCTAAGCTGATATTTTTTTAGGAGTTTGATATGGAAAATCTAATCATATGCTAGATTGAACTAGAAGAACAACCAATTATGGTAATGGACCATGCTACTGCAAATCAAAATCAGGCAAAGGAAACCTTCACAAGGAGAGCAAGGAGTTATGGCTTTCAAATTGAAGACCACATCCTGCCACGGGACAAAAAGAAGAAAGAGTCAATAGGAAGATGAAAAAAATTGGTTTCTTAGTGGAGAGCTCCATTCACCCATCACTATTTTTGGGGGAAAAATATCTTCTTGTTGGTTTATCAGAATAGAGCACTATTTCCATTGTCTCTCAAGAAGCAGCATATGAAATACTTCAATTCTTGAAGTATTAGATCATTGCATCTGTATATATGTACATTTGTATAGTTTTTAATTCTATTTTGTTTTGTTTGTTTCTATTTTTGATGCCTTTAATTTCTATGTAGCATGAATTCGTAACCCAATGGTACACATGAAGACACTGGAGATTCTAGATTCTACTCCTTTCAATTCTTTTTGCAATTGACAGAAGTTCCCTAATTGGAGCCAGTTGTTGTCCCCCAAAAATATCACTCATTTTTGGGACAACATTTGAACTATTTTGGTCTTATAGACCAAAATTGTCTCTTCCCTTTTCGAAATTTGCCTTGGGCATTCAAATTCCTCATTTTTCAAGCTTCTCAGACATTTATGGCTCTGCAGGCTTAAATCTATGGACTCTGCAGGCTTAAATCTATAGACTGTACAGGAAGAGAAAATCTATAGACTTAGCAAGAAGAGGAAATTTATGGACTTTTTAGGCCAAGTTCAATGGGCTTTATAGGTTGATTTCTACAAACTTGATTTCTATGAACTCTTCAGGCAAGTTCGTTTCTACAGGTTTAAAGGCTTCTATAGGCGGGTTCAACCAAAAGAATTAGTTTTTAACACTTGGTCATTTTTAGATTTGGTTCAGTGCCTTGGTTCAATAAAAAATGTCTATCGGCAAGCATTCAAGCAAAAGAGGCTTGAAACATTGAACCGTTGAACTGTTGAACCACTTTGGTTCAAAGGTTCAACAACTTCAAGGTTCAATCGGTTCAATACTTTTGGTTCAACTATGGGTTCAATCAAAGGAATGGTTCAATGGCTTGGTTCAACCAAGTGGTTCAATGCTTTGGTTCATCCTTTGGTTTAATCAAATGGTTCATCAGTCAGTTTATGACTTTGTTTGAACCGTTGAACCAAATCTTGGTTCAACGATTAGTTTAACATCTTTTGGTCTAATGGTTAGTTCATCACTTTGGTTCATTCAATTGAACCATTGGCTTGAACCATTTTGGTTCAAAGCTTGGTTCAATGGATTGGTTCAATGAAGTGGTTCAATAGTTGGTTCATCGGCATGGTTCAATGCTTTGCTTCGTTCACTTGGTTCAAAGACTTAGTTCAATCAAAGGGTTCATCGGCTTGAACCATTTTGGTTCAACCAAGCGGTTCAACATTTGGTTCAACCAAGCGGTTCAATCAAACAGTTCAATAGTTGGTTCATTGCCTTGGTTCAAAGGAGTGGTTCAAATGCAAAAGTTCAAAGAGCCTCCTGAAGGAAAAGTGCCCTTGTAGAGGGCACTTGGTTGACAAAAACACCCTTCGAAAGGGTCATTTTTGAAGAAGGCCGCAAAGGTAAATTCCTTCAAAAATTTTGTTTAAGGCAGACAGTCATAATTCTTTTAGACTTTTGTCTGAAGGAATTCCTTCAAAAAAAAAGTATGAAAGAATTTGAAGAAGCCATGGGTAAAAAGCCTGAAGAAATAACCAAGCGAATGGAAATTTTGTGGACTTTTTATCCTCAAGAAATTTCTATGGACTTTTTATCCATGGGAATTTGTCTTTAGAGAAAGCCTGAGGAAAGCCCGCATGAGACTTCTCAAGTGAAGGCCACCGAAGGACCTTGAAGGGCAGGTGCCCTTGTAGGGGACTCCTAGCTGCCGAATAGAAGGACACTTCCCTGAATTCGAAGGTTCAACTTCCCTTTGGGAAGATGTAGAACAAGGAGCCCGAAGGCTATTCAAAGATCATTTAGTAAGGCTCAAAAGGGCAGTTTTTTTCCGAAAAAGTGCCAAACAAGAAAGCTAAAGAAGGACCAAGGGGTGACATGCCCAAAGACATCAAATTCAACACAACGAACTAGCTATTAAAAACATAGTGATGGGTGCATGAACGTTAATTTTAAAGCTCATAAAATAGCCATTGATCCTTTAAATCTACAGACCTAAATGAATTCACAGACTTCAAAGCCAAGACTAGTAGAAAGTGAGGAGGGAACAAAACATCAAATTGAATCCAAGACCTAATTAAATTAACTAGAAAAGGAGGAATGATGAAGGTAGGATCAGATCACCAGGTGGACATTGAAAGTTACAAACTTTCAATAGCGTGACTTGTTTCCCTGCATTGATAAAATCAAATGGGTAAACACCCCTAAGTTCTAGCCTATCTTCTTAACAGATTCCAACGTAACATGATGTGTTACTATTCTTGAGCCCTTCTTGAAGAGGCTATATAAGGGACTCTCTTCTATTGTAAATAGATCTCTTTTTGAAAATTAGAACAAAACTCTTCCCAAATTGAAAGACACGTCTGAGACTTTGAGCTCAGTTTGTTTATCATATTTTGTTATTGGAATAAGAAATCGAGTGGTTTTTCAAACTTTGTGCTATAATATCTTTGTTTTTGAGGAAACTATTCTTATGTCTTTTTCCTTAATATATCTTCTATTCCTTTAATTCAACAAGCAAAATTAGTGACAATAGTCAAGAAGGTGTCCTGAAGAGTCAAGTGTGGAGAGACTTTGTGCCCCCATAATTGCCTTTAGTGTGTTTTCTTTTCATTTCTATGTAAAGGACCTTGGGGTGATTTTGTGCCCTCATTATCCTTCGTATCTTACTCTTGAGCAATTCAGGTGTAGACTTTTTACTGCAGCTCGATTTGCTGGTTATTACATCCTATGTTACATTTTGCTGTTACTACCTGGAGTATTCTTGTGGCTTGCTGAATAGTACTTCTGAAAGAAGAGGAATGCTTTCTATCATTTTCCTTGAGTTTCTCCTTTGATCTACACACATCATCTCTGAAGAAAGAGAGATGGATGGTTTTTCCTAACGTTGAGTATTATTTTCTATATATATATATATATATATATATATATATATATATATATATATATATATATATATATATATATATATATATATATATAGCTTATCTATAGGGAACCTCCCCTTGATGAGAGGAGAGATCAGTCCCCTTCTGATGTGGTGAACCTACACATTTAGATGACTAATCTTCCTACTTTGGCTGATCAGACCTATTTTGTTTATTAGTACAGTGATCGACAAAATATTCAACTAACAAGTGTGATGTCTAAATACAGATACATCCCATGTGCAACTTCAAAGGAGTCAAATGAAATCAGTGATAGGAGGTGAAACCCTGAGTTAAAATTTTTCTAAAGAACTCATAGGAGGTAATGACATCCCCCTCGTAATCCAAGTTTTCAAAAAAATAAAGAAAACATAAAATAGAAAGACTTTAGGGTCATGTTCAAGATCACCCAAACCTTGGTGTGTTTTTTTGGGTTGCTTTAGGTGAAATTATTTGTAAGCCTTGGACTAGGATATTTGAAATACTAATGGTGATTTTGATTCCAAGGGTTCCCTATAGGGGATAAATGGAAGAGCATATACACAACATTCCTCTTTTTACCAAAAAAATTAACTAAATAACTATTGCAAACAAGAATTGACAAGTGTGTTTAATTTTAAGCCCAAATGAAATATTTGGTGGTGTTCATTTGACCCCTTAGTCTTAGTTGTAAACTTTGAAAATATTCACCAAAATATCTAAATTCTTTTTTAAACACCAAAAAAAAGTTCCTAATTGATGTTTAAGCATGCAAAGGTGATTTAAACATGTTTTGAGCAAATATAAAGCTTGGTCATGTAGCAAAATTTTTAGCATGTCCTTTAGCTTTGAAACTCTTTTTAACTTGAAATAATGAACTTTGGAAAAATAGGTCTCAGGTCTATGTTTTCAGAAAAACATAGTGATTGATGTTAGTTATTACAACCAATGATGATTAATTTGGCTA
Organism: Torreya grandis; assembly: GCA_037957365.1. NCBI lineage: Eukaryota > Viridiplantae > Streptophyta > Pinopsida > Cupressales > Taxaceae > Torreya > Torreya grandis. The sequence continues at coordinate 3,448,261 of JARHVA010001023.1, read as the reverse complement.
ACTAAGATCTAATCGATGTCATTTTTGCTAACTAATGCCAGTTAAGCTGGGTAACCAATGTCGGTATTACTTATTGATGTTAGTTACTGTGTAAAACCATGGAAAATAAAAATGGCAAAATAAAGTTATAAATTTAATTTACATGAGTATAAAGGGTCTAAATGGATATTTTAGAGTTGCAAAGTGATCTTCTTTAGGTGTGAGATGTATCTTATCCCACCAGGCATGCCAAGATGTAGAAAGGATTAAAATTCAAATTAGTCAAGTATTAATCCATAAATAATTAAATATGCATAAATAACTAACTAACCAAGCCTATCTATACCTATGGGAATTACAAAGGATATAAAGAAACAAATGAAATAAAGCAACACAATATTACCTTCCCAAATGGATTCACCATACTTGTGTGGCTCAAAAACATGGTTTCCCTTGATCAAACATCTTTGTATTTGTCAACAATGGTGTTAATCTCCTCCAATGCCTCAAGAACACTCTATAAAACCTAGGCTCATGATTTCAAAGCACTAAGCTAGCCTATCAATATAGATTGCAAAAAAAATATATGATCAAATGCAAATTCTTGTGGAACTAATTTAACATTATAACTTTGCAATATTCAAGCTTAAAATTCATGTTCATGGCCTCTCTATTTATAGATTTTTGAGATTGGTCAAGATCAACAATGACCATCCATCTCAAGATTGAGATATGTGGCCATGAATAATATTAATATTTGGAATTAAATTCATAATTATCTTCATCATGAAATTTGAAGAAGGGACATTGAAGAGGCATGGGAGGCATTAACTAGGCATGGGTGACCCATAATCTTGATATTTTTGGCATTTATGGCCTAGGGATGTCTTCCCAAGAAATGATGTCACCTAATGATGTAGTTAATAGGAATCAATTTTCAAAAATAAATATTCAAAAACTCTCATGTATAATCCACTTAATCTCTTGATTGTGATTAATTATCCTTAAACAAGGTTAATCTACATTTGTGCAATAATTTGAAAATTAGCCCTCAATTAATCAAAATGGTCGAAAAGTCATATTCCTATGTCGTAATCTGACTAGAGAAGAATTGGAAGGTGATGTTAGATGCGTTATATTTTTATTCCCATTTAGGATGTTTCCAACACCAAATAACAAAGGTACATGATGTGTACTAATGAATTAGAAGAAAAGAGTGATCCAGAGTACTAAATGGCAAAATTGTCATTTTGACTCGAAATGATCTAATCAAAGTTAGCTGGCCCATAAAATGCATTACCTTATTTAGGGATAATTTGACTTAAAATAACACTTTTAAGTGACAAGTTTGAACCATTTAGGGTGTTTTTATTTATTTTTACCTAAAATGTGCATTTGAGTGCAATTCGTGTAAGATTGATAATTTCAACACAAATGGTGTTAGGAATTGAATGTCTACACTCTTCTATTAGTGCTTATGATAGACCCTTTGTAGGTTTTTATAGCTTATCTTGTGACATGATTACTATCCTTAATATTTTTTCCATTCTTAATATTTATTTATATGATTTTAATTACATTCTCATTTACTTTTATATCCCCTCTTTTCTCCTAGTCATTTTTGAAGCTAAAATTTCCCTTCTTATTGTTAGATACTATCATATCCTCATTGTATCACCTTTCACACATGGATGGAATTTAAATGATCCATATATTTACCTCTCCTTTCACTTGAGTTACACTTATGTTAATTTAAATATAACATTATATCCTATTATGCATGTTTAAGAGTCTTTGGGCATCTTACTCTTTATGTTCTCTTCTCTAGAGGTTAGGTGTAGTCTCTTTCACGTCAGTCATCTTTAGAACCCATGTTTGATTTTTAGAAATATGTATCAAGGAGGAAAATATAAAAATCATATCATAATAAAAAACAATGTTAAAATGAAAAGTTTTATTAAAAGTCAGATCATACCAAAAGACATGATCTTTTCTTGGCACATCTCCTATTCTAGTTGATGCTCAAACTACATAGTTGGACTACTGATATATATTAGGTATATTGATGTGTATTAGGATAATATAATATGTTAGGATGTATCATTATATCATTACTTATACACTTTTTTATATTCTTGTGCCACATAATTTCTTACACAAGTACCAAATCTTCACAACAGGTTGACGACATTGTAAAGGTTCTTAAAGAGTAGGGAACATATTACAGGAAGGTGGGAATATTTTATTTTTATTGAATTATATAATTCATGGGATGATACATACACTTCACTTATTAGTTCAAGAATATGATTTCTAGGTGGGTTCTTTAGGTCCTTCATGTCAAAAGCCCTAAGCCTTGCCAACTTGATTAGAGTGTCTTGTCTTTGCTAAGGATTTATACATCACACTTGTGTCACCATGCATCCTTTTATATCCATATTATCTTTCCAAATATATCCTTTATGGATATTCCTAATATTTTATCACATCCCTCATCTTTATATTCCCATTTTCTATCTATTTTCTTCAAATTTGACCCTTCACATTCACCTATAGTGCCTCAAGGATTTTTAGTTTGTGAGATACACTGTAAGACCTTTAGAAATAAAACCAAGCCTTCCTCAAAAACACCCATAACACAATTAATTTACATACCATCTCTATCATCATATTCATGTCTCTATATAGTCTTATTTTTCTACACATTGCTTTAACGGAAGAATTGATTTTGAGTTTTCACTCATTAGAGTCCTTGCTTCCCATTTTACACATCCTTGTTTGATTTCAGTGTTCACTTATCCGATATTATATGTATTTATAGTCACATTTTATTTCCTATTTGTTTGATATGATTTTACACTTATATTACTTTGGATGATACTTTACACATCATTATTTAATATCCGTGTTTGATTATTCTTTTCACATTTTCTTAAATCCAATGTATCTTTTTATAGTTGTATTTGCATCTTATGTTTTTAAAATCTTTCACATTGACATGATTCAATTTTTCTTTCTTAAATTTTTTTGCATATATATTATGTTTTTACTTAAATATTTTCATCGTACTTACATTTGGTATGTTTTACATTTATTTATCCATTTTATTTATTCACATATTTTGTTTTTTGATTTTTATATCTACTTACTTAAGTTGTCATTTTTCACACTTTAGATTTTATTAATTTTTACCATGAATTTTATATAATATAAAAAAATAGAAATCACATAATAACATTTTGTCATAGCATGATATTACAACCATAGTAAGTGCTTGTAGACACATAAATCTATTAACATGTATTTGACAATGTTGATTATTAGCATACTATAAACCACATGACTTGATCTCAAATACATAGCTATTATTCAACATTCCTATGAGCCATTTATATATATATACAAGCTTGAACCTTTGTTTCATGTAATTGTTAAAAATAACTTTTGAATTAAACTGCTAAAACTACCTCATACCACCCTTAGAATATCTCTAACTCAGGATAATTGTCATTGATTTTCTAAGACACATCTATGCTAGGTGGAAGGGCCCATTGTCATTGACCTATCCACTTGGAGTAGACACATCGCATACCAAATATTACCTAGTTTCCAAAATTTTAATTATTCTTTTGGGTCTTTTAGTGTGTTTCATAAGTTTGGCTAAAGGAAATCATCAAAAGGTTTTTCTATAAATACACACCAAAGGCCATTCATTATCTCCACTTAATTTATAACATTTTGCTACCTATTAATCACTTTCACACTATTTAAATTTTGATAAAATCATCCTTATTCTTCTAAAATTCAAGATAATTAAAAAGGATCAGCCATAATCTAAGTCTAAATAATCTCAAAGAAAGTTAATAGTTATCATTGTCAAGTATCAAATCCATATTTTTAGATGCATACAATATAATCAAGGAGTAAAATTGCACAATCACTCTAGGTGGGAGAACTATGTGGGATTTATTTCCATCCTTGGATTATAGAATATGAAGGAAGTGGTCAATCATCAAGGGGGTGATTAGGGTTAGCTCAACCCATCACACTCTCCTATTTCTTTTACATGTTTCAAGCTTTCAAGGTATAATTAGGGTTTTAAATAAAAAATAATGAAAACATAAAATTAAATGTGGAAAAAATAGAATTGTATACATCAACCTTCTCAGTAGACATAGGCACAAGATGCATAATATACATATTTCATCACAATCAACATAGATAAGTTTGTAGTAAACAAATGCAAGCAACCTACATTACTATCTAGATATTGGCATCTTATTCCATAATATTTTTTGATTCTATTTTTGGTTGTCTCTATCAAATATTTTATTTATTTTATTTTCATATTAATCATCAATCATAACCAATTGGGGCTAGTCTTTAGTTAATAGACACGATTGACCTATACTATTATCTCAAAAACACATATGTATCTGTAAATAATTTAATATTGTGTTCCTGATCTTGAGCATACACAATAATATATTTTTATGATTTCCACTTTCAAATATATAATTCATTCAACATAAATTTGGATTTAAGTACATTTCTTCTTATTGTTTTCCAAAAACAATAGTTTTTCATATTTATCAATTTCTAAAATCATAATTATTAATTATTGTACATGTTTAGCATTAAGATAAATTTCAGGTTTTACACCTATTAATGCATCATATTTATTTTTAAATAAAAAATATGGTAAAACATATTAGTTAACTTGTACATTTGTTTCAATAATTGTTTTCTTTTTCAATTTTTATTCTATTATTTAAGTTGAGCTCCTAATTTCTAGACAATAAAGAGAAATATAAGTGTCCTTTACTATATTTGATTGAAAATACTCTATAATTTATATTTGACCTTGGGAGATTCAAAATAATTAATTTCCTTGTAAAAAAATCTTTGCTTTTCATTGTATTTTCATCTATTTTCTTTTTCTTTCCCTTTTTTAAAAAAAAATTATGTTTTGATAGTTTTAAAACTCATAGGAGATATTGTTCTAGGAAAATTAGTCTGTAGTTTTACCCAAGCCATGGTATAAGGGGTACTACCCAAATACTCAAGCCATTAGACAAAATTATATACGTAATTTAGTTTTCACATGCCTCACGGTATATCATAAAATCCCAAGGTTTTGTTTTTTAGCCATAGGAAGATTTTGATCATTTTTTATTCTAGTGCATTGTTAAATGGTTAGCTCAAGGATGTTACTCTCAATGTATCTTAGAGGCATGATAGTTCATATATGGGGTGGTGTAATCTTACGTAGTTAGTTCCCTTTGGGTTGTGTTCACTATTTTACCATTGGGATTAGTATATATGAGAGCCTACAAAGTAAACTCATCATCCATCATTGAATCCATTGATATCCTTCATTTATTGATATGATCTATTATTTGTTAACAATAATTTTGATGTTTATCATATTTTATTTATTTTGGATCAAAAATTATAAATGATTCTCAATATGCAAGCCCTAATGGTGTTCATCATTTGGACCCCCTCTTCTCTCACAATGCTTTATTTTGGGTCAACAAATTCAAAATGCATGATAAAAGGATAAAGTGAATAATTTAAAACATCAAAGATTCTTCAATTCACATTATTACAATAATTATCTTGAAATTCAAACACCATTAAATAAATGTTTTAAATTATCAATTATAACTTGGGAACAAGAACAATTGTGCATTTTGAATATTACAAGGTATACTATGCACCCTATTCATGGACTTACCGAGACCATTGAGGCTAATATAGAGCAAGTGGCTGAAGTTAATGACAAACAATTCAATGAATTTATAAATACTAACTCATATAGTATTGATGCATTACTATACATTTCAAAATATAAACAAAATAAATCAATTCAAACTTCCACTTCTATTTTAGGTGTTCCCATTACTATTATTGCTTCTATTCCTATATCAACAACTCCAATTACATATGTGCCATAATATATAGGCATGAGGGCATCACATGGATTCCAACATATTTATATACCTATTTCAACATAAGAATGAATATTTGAGTCATCATCCTTAATCTCACTATCATCAAAATTAATATAAGGTTTATGAACCATAAAAGATGTATGCCACATGTAAGTCCCAATAATACCATATAATGCATAGTGTGATAGAGGATGATGTGTGTGTTGTTAAACCCAAAATCCTGAGTCTGAAGGCACTCATGAGGTTGAGTGTTCTAGAGAGAAAAAAGGGGGACAATTCATGGGATAAATATATACCCTCATTAATTTTAGGATTGATTCTGGTTCAATCCTAAGACTGAGTATTTTAACCTATTATACTTATAAAACATGGACTACTGCCATAGAAGGCTCAAATATTATATGATAAATACCTATAATTATTATTGACGAACTAGAATTGATTACTAATTATCTTGATCCTAGCCTTGCCAATTTATAAAATAGGGGAGTGTAGTCATATAAAATGCAAAAATTGGTAACTTGGGTGTGGCTTGTGACACCCAAACCATATGTCTCTTTTGTTTGCTCTCATGACCCTCATAGGAATCTTTTCATTGATTCTTAGTCATCCATACCCTTCTAGACTTAATCCTAGCTCAACCAGACTACTCTTTCCATGACTAATCCATGCCCCTAGGCCCTGTCAGCTCAAGATAATAACACTACCCTTGGACTACAATGTTAGTGCCACTCCTGTCCACTTTCAACACTCCTATCCAAATGCATTTTTGGCCCCAATAGTTAGTTTCTTTTGAATACCCATCCTTCTCCTTGTTGGTCTAATGTGAGCACATTCAACCCATGACCAATATATCCATATAAAATCCCATTCAAAGATCATTTGGAAAGGGGTTGGAAATTATCACTAAGCAAGTAGGAATACAAGAAAGACTACTCAGGCAATCTTCCCTAGTCTCTACATACAACCAACTAATATATGTACAATCTTATCCAAATACTTACATTAGTCCCTAACCACCTCAAACGCATCTAGTTTATCATTTTTCATCTTCATAAACACTATTATACAAAACACAAGTGGGAGAACTACATATGGCTTGATTCCTCTTTAGAGTATTGGTATGTAGGTGGCATGCCCAGACAAGGGGTGTGGATACATGTTTAGTGAATATTACACATAATAAACCCCCCTCTTTCTAAAAATTAATCAAAACATAATAGAGTATAGGGTTTGAAGAGAAAATATACTCTATAGGGAGTTCTACAAACTTCTATCTACTGAAACTCACTGATAGGGTCACCTAGACATAGCGAACAAAACCTAGAAAGCTCAAATTTCCCAGATAATAGTGGTAGAGGTGGAATATAGAATTGGTTCCACTCTTGTATACTTTTGATACTCCTATCAATCATAAAATTAAGGTTAGATCTTAGTTTATGATAGTGTCTTAGTCCTGCACAGTGAATCTCAAACCCTGTCTCAGTCATATCAGTTAGTTTTCAGCTAAGTCTTATTTTCTCCCTCTTATTACTATTTTTAGAGAGGTCAAAATTTCATTCTAATTTATATAAATTAGTATTTTAATTATTGAATATTTATTTACTAATTTTACTACTTAGACCCTTTAATGAAATTAGGAATAATACACAAATATTCCTAAAATAGGTTAAATCATTTGGTGAACCCCACTTACTTTGTTTGCACATAAAACCTCTAGGGGAAATGTCCTACTAATTTTTCCTATATTTTTTTAATTTTTTCACCTACTTAATAAAATAAAAAATTAGCATTAAATTTTAAAATTTCATAGTAATTTTAAAATAATTTTCTTTCAAACCCTCATTGTCCATACTAGGTCCCAATATTTTTCTAATAATTTCTTGATTTTTTACCAACATATTAAAATAAAAAATTCACTTCAAATTTAAAAATTAAATAGTAATTTTTTAAAACATTTATTTTTCAAAACCCTAGTTACATCTACTAGGTCCTATTAAATCACACATTTTCTAATAAAATTTTGATTTTTTACTTGCATATTTCACTCAGAAATTCACTTTAAATTTTAAAATTCTATAGTAAATATCAAAATAATCATATTTCAAACCCTAGTTTCATATGCTAGGTCATATTGCTTCTTGAGATAATACCTTACATGTTTGTGAGCTTCATATCCTTTTTATGCATATTTTAGTTCCTTGTTTAGATTATATCCACTTAATCTTTCCTACTATTATCCAAGTTATTTTCCTTATGCCACCTAAGTTCCTTACATCTCTTCCTTCGAGACAAAGTGAAAGAATTAGTGAAAACCCTTTTGAATTCACTTAGATTCCTTCAAATTGAACATATACCATGGATAAACAACCAAATCAGACTCCTACTATAAATCCTACACAGCCAAATTACATCAATTTCAATAAGGACAATTTCAAACACCAATTTAAATAAGGATAATTTTGATGATGAGTAGTATGAGAATAATAATGATGATAGAAACACCAGTGTTCATGATCCACCACATTAGAATCTTATTCAAATTCCACAAATTATTAATAACTAAGTTGTCCTCAATAAATATTTAATCATACAAAGTTTTTGAGAAAGACTTCGGGACCAACCCCAATATCTTACTCTTATTTTACAATCATGGAAATTAAAAAGGCTAAACAAGTTGAGTCTTCCATTCCTTCAAAGCAACCAACTACACATAAAATTATAGGGGTAACTATGTCTCAAAAACCCCCTATAACATCCCAACCTACCTCTATACCACTAGCTATAGCTAATACATTTTTTTCTCTTGATGTGGTAGCCCTTGTGCAAGAGATAAGATCTCGAGTAAGGTGCCTCTAGACCTCCATAGGATTTGAATTCTTTTTCTCTACTACATACACCATTGACACATCACATTTCTTTTACACCCTTACCACAATTTTTTATTCAAACCAAGCTTACTCTATATGATGGCAAGGGTGATCTAGAGACACATTTGAGAGATTTTCATGTAGTATGCTTGGATTATGTACCAAATGTAGCTACTTAATAAGATATTTCCATGGAACATAAAGAATTATGTTTCATAATGACTCTATATCCTACTAAATCAGTCAATCAATGATTTACAATCCTTTATCCAACATGTTCCTAGCTTATTTCAGCATCAACATTGGTGATAAGGTTTCATATGCCCAAGTTGCACAATAGAAACAAAGGTCAAATGAGCATCTCATAGATTATGTTCTTTGATATAAGACTATCTTGGATAAGATGACTATCCCCATGTCTGATAAAGAGTTATAAGATATCTTCAAATAGAGTCTTTTACTAGCTTTGCATGAGTTAATTATGTTCAAAAGATTCTCTTCCTTCACTGAATTGGGCCACACACTAAAGGAAAGAAAAGTTACACTAATTTTAAAGGGCAAACTCAAGTACACAAGTATCACAAAAATAATAAACAATAGTAACATCAAAGTCTCATACAAAGTCAAGGTCAATGATAACAAGAGTCAAAATCAATTGATAGGTAATGTGGCTTCTAAGACCCCTCAACGAGTGGTTTAATCATCACCTCCTTGATGAACCTTTACCAATCTACCAGTTTATCTATCCAAAGTTTTACAATAGATATTAGAATATAACATCATATATCTCCCTCTTATTTGGGAAGTTGACCCAATAAAACCTCTTCCATAGGGATATGATCAACATGCATTTTGCAAGTTTCATAGGGCACTAGGCCACACAAAATATAGATGCATCAGTTTGAGATACAAGATACATGATTTAATAGATGGAAATCATATTGATATTATCACTTTAGTTGATCCTCCTTAGGCAATGAAAACATAGGATAAATCTTTGAAAATCTTATCAGATCCCTTTCCATAGCATTATAAATAAGAGGTAGGGCACATCAGGGGTTCACCATGCATATCATGTACAACTGCCACCAGATACATACATGGCACTTTCAGTCAAGACACATCCTTTGAGTAACATGATTGATGTATAAAATTATTGAGTTCTAGCTAGACCTTCCATCTCCTTCTCAGAGTAGGTGATACTCGAGGATGATTCAGATTATCATGTACTCTTTATCAAAGTTTACATTCATAATCATCCTATTCATAGTGTTTTCATAGATAATGGATCTAGTGTGAACATGTGCATTTTGGAATTATTGTAGAATTTATGATATTTAGAGTAGGATATTGTCTTGATGGACATAATTATCAATGAATTTAGTGGGCACATATAGAGTTCATTAGGTGATATTTTACTTCTTCCATAGGTTCATCCAACACACATGGCCACACCATTTACTGTAGTTCCCAGTGTGGGATTTTTTGATATGCTACTTGGTTGACCATGGATTTAGAAACTTCATGTAGCAAATTTTAAAGTTCATAGATGCATGAAATTCATTCACACTAATTAGGTTGTTACAATTGGTGGAGTTCCATCTGAGTTACCACTCTCCACTTCAGATCCATCTTCTAGTTTATAATCACTAGTTTTAGTTTAGCCACCAGTTTTAGTTTCTCTACCACTTTCAGATCTTTCTCTAGTTCAAATTTAGACACAATTGAGGCCTTCATCACCATCATAAAGAGTTTATACACTTCCACAAAGGTCTCTTTCTAATCAACCATAGTTTCAAGATTCTAGACAACTCCTAGCTACAATATTCACACCCAAGGCAGTATCATTGAGATTTCATGCATCTACTCATAGAGCACATGTTCAGAGGGCTTATCCTACTACTAGATGACTCCCTAAGAGCCCTAAAATTAAATACACTTCTTAGATTTATAGGGGGAACCCATACTTGGTTTTTACTTTAGAGATGTTAGAGCATTTACAACATATATAACTTTTAGATCCACAGTCTTAGCACTTCCATCATGCTTCAAGATCATACATGATTCCTCTTCTTGATACAAGACACCATGATAGGGAGTCTCCCATGAGACTCATCAGTTAGTATCATTTTTTCTCAATTTTTCTTGTACATAGTCTTCATAGTCTTCATGTGACTGATTTTACATAGCTCATAACATTTCCAAATACAAAAACAATACAACCTATCAAAACTTCCAAAAACATTCAAATATGTCAAAACACCAAAAACATTTTGATTTTATGCATTATCCATGATTTACATTTTTACTACTATGCTAGACTCATATTTGTTATTCTATGTTATTGTTTGTCAATTTATCTACATTACCATGCTTCACTTGATCTTCTTTGAGTGTGTGCAGTGACTTTCAGATATTCAATTGCTTCACTCTACCCATTGAGGGGCATCTTACATCTATATTTAAGATATACATAGATATATTTACCCACTAGGGGCATCTTATACATGACTACACCATCCAAGTTATGTATTTTTTACACCACACACTCTATTTATCATGATGATGTACATTATTTACTAGCTTACACAAATTACTCTATTGACACTCACTAGTATATAACACTTATGTATTTTCTAGCATATACCGAGTCTTGTGCTAAAATGTACTACATACTTTCACATTCTTGATTTGACTAGTTAGATGTGATTGTATTTCCAATTTTTACATGCTTTCCTTTCTTCTTTTACGTAGCTAGATTGATTACATTCCTAGGTTCTTATTTTGTCTCATGTATGTGCCTTATGACATTTTCTAATGTCCTTTGCTTCTATTCATGTGTGTACCTTAGGAAATTTGACAATGTCCTTTACCTATAATCTTATATGTGATTGTGTCCCTCATTCCAACCCTTATTTAAATTATATGTGTATGTGGTATTTGAACATGATTTGTATGCTTGATTGATTATTTAATTCTCATTGTTTACAATGCCATGATCCACATCATGCATTATCTTGCTTTCTTGGATGCCATGATGGACATCATGCTCCAACCCTCCATGAAAAATAAAAACTAAATACTAAAAATTAACACTTTTAGTTCCAATCCAGTATATTACACATGGTATTACATTGTTATATCTATCAAGGCATACCCCTATTGATTTAATAATATCTCAATACAAACCATGCTATATCTTGAGATATATTATCGATTATCATTATTATATCATGTATCTTTGAAGCATAAGAAAATTATAGGGATATTTCTTTTGAGGGTAGTCATTGTAGGGTCTTCATTCCTACCCTTAAAAGAGGGGACAAAATAGGGGTTTGTCATAGAGATCAGAGCTCCTAATGGTAAAAAAACAACATTCAAAACACCCAAAATAACTAAACGCCAAACTAGACAAAATAGACTAAGTAGATAGTGAAAATATTAGAATATTTACTAGATTTGGCCCAAGATAATAGAATTGAGATTGGACTATAACACTAGTGCCACTACTATCTATTTTTTATGCTCTTACACAAACAATAAAAAAACTAGACTTTTCAGAAGCAGGCAAAAAAGTAGGTTTAGCTATAATTTTGCATAGTCAAACAAGTTTAGAGTCAGTAGTTTTTAGTACACTTTTGTTAAAAAAATATAGATATAGGGGGAATTATGCATGACATGATGGATCTCACTTATATTTTTAGATATGGTAGTTGGTATAACTTCTAGATCAAAATCCATGTTTCAGACACCAGTGATTGGGGGTAATGTGCATGACACATTTATTTTATTTTATTTTTGAGTTCAACATTACCCAAGCATTCTCAATATTTGAATTTATTATTCCATCTATAGGTGGTTAGCATCATTTCAAAGTGGCTTTCATATAAGCCTAGTGCACTAGTTTTGGAGTGGCTTTCATACAAGCCTAATCTCCATCTTTTAGAGTGGCCTAGTTTCTATCATACATTCAGCTATCGACGCTAACATTGTCAAATTATAGAGCATTCATGAGATTCAAGATCCATCTCATTTGACACACATTTCATACTAGTATCAGTTTATAGTTTCACTTCACAAGGTAATGAGGGAGCCAAAGGACTATCTAGCCTATATATTTTTGAGCTACCTATTTAAATGGATTGGACACACAGTCCAAACATCAATTAACACATGCATGATCACATAGATTTAATTAGTGGGAAATTATGGAGACAAACCAATAGTTATACTTTATATTCTTGAGCCACCTATTTAGAGGGATTAGACACATAATCCAAATAGTGATCAACATACATATGACCACCTAGATTCACATAATGGGTGACAATGGAGCCAAAGGACTAACCTTTACATTTTTGAGACACTTTTGAAGAATTGAGCACTCAACTCCATTCACGATATTATTCTTGGTACAACACATATCCCACATATCCAACATCATCCAATATCACTCAACATCATATATTTTGTATTGGTCTACGCACCCATTGAGGTGTATTCATTCCTTTCTCTTCCTCTCTCTCTTACCCAACTTTTTTACATTCTTATTTTAGATATAACATATCTATTAAGAACTAATATACTCTTTATTTTCTCTTATATATTTAAACTTCATAAGTGTGCTCTCTCTATGCACACCTAGCATTACACAACTTCATGAACTTCACCCTTATAGGTAAGTTCAAGTACAATTTCTACTTTTTCTTCATCCTAATATTTCACTTTACTTCATCAATAGAATAAATGGGGGAAATGTAATCATATAAAATGTAAAAATTGGTAACTTGAGTGTGGCTTGTGACACCCAACCCATAGGTCTCTTTTGTTTGATTTAATGACCCTTATAGGCATCTTTTCACTTGATTCTTAGTCATCCATAGCCTTCTAAAATTAATCTTATCTTAACTAGATTACTCTTTTCATGACTAATCCATCCCCCTAGCCCCATCAACTCAAGATAATAACATCACACTTAGACTATAACACGAGTGCCACTCTTATCTGCTTTTAGTGCTCTTATCTAAATGCATTTTTGGCCCCAATGGTTAGTTTCTTCTGATTCCCCATCCTTCTCCTTGTTAGCCTAATGTGAGCACACCCAACCCATGACTAATATATCCCTATAAAATCCCATTCAAAGATTATTTGGAAAGGGTTTGACAATTATCACTAAGTAAGAATATAAGCAAGACTACTTAGGAAATCTTCCCTATTCTCTACATACAACCAGCCAATACACTTACAAGCTTATCCAAATCCTTACACCAGTCCCTATCCACCTCAAGCACATCTAGTTTATCATTTTTCATATTCATACACACTATTTCACAAAGCACATCAAGTGGAATAACTACATATGGCTTGATCCCTTTTCAAAGTATTGGGATGTAGGAAACGTGCCCACACAAGAGGTGTGGATACACATTCAGTGAATCTTCCACACACTAAAACCATCCCCTCTTTCTCAAAATTATTCAAATTATAATGGAATATAGGGTTTGAAGATAAAATCTACTCTACAGAGAGCTCTATAGACTTCTAGCTATTGAAACTTCAAAGACAAGGTCACACAAACATAGTGACTAAAACCCAAATAGCTCAAATCTCATAGATAATAGTGGTAGAGGTGGACTATAGGATTGGTGCCACTCTTGTCTACTTTCAATGCTCTTATCCAATCATAAAACAAAGGTTAGATCCTAGTTTATGATAATGTCCTAGTCCTACATAATATAGTGTATCTCAGACCCTGTCTCAATTGTATCAGTTAGTTTTTATCTAAGTCTTATTTTCTCTCTCTTATTACTATTTTTAGAAGGGTCAAAATTACAATCTAATTTAAACAAATTATTATCTTAATTATTTCATATTTATTTACTAATTTTACTACTCAAACCTTTTAACTAAATTAGGAATAATACATAAATATTCCCAAAATAGGCTAAATTAGTGAGTGTGTTTTGATTCTAATATAAACATAAAAATAGAGAGCAAGGTAGGGTAGTAAAGAACATTTACAATAAAGAAAATTCTAATGTTTGAGAATTGAATCATGCCAAGTCATATTTATACCACTATGTGTTTGGTTAAATGATTAAATAAATGTTTAAACCTTAGTGGTTAAACTTCTAACAGGCACCAATATGAATATATGTAGTCATCTAAAATGTCATTTAATGTAATAAGTGTCAATTGAGACAAATTTATCCTTATCATATCCCAAACTTATCTTAGGGCCTATTTAATACTTTTCTAACTTATTTATGCACCCAACCCATGCCTAGATATAACAAAAGTCACATTAAGCTATCTCTTAGGTAGTTCAAATCCTTTCACACACATAACAACTACATGGATGATAGTTCAACCTATTTGGTCTATAATATAATGTGCTAATTGCAAATATTTAAATGCTATTAACCCTTAGCTTATTCTACCCCAAACAGATAATTTTCCATTCTTAGAGGCATCCTAGGGTTGACCTAAAATCATTTCTTATCTTGAATGACATCAAAACACTATATAAAGACCACTTTCATTCATTCATTACTTAGATGGAAATTGTCATGAACACATTGATAAATAGTTGTGAAAATTAAGGTCATTGAACCCTATTTACCCCTATTTCTACATATATCCATATACAATAGCCTAGAGCTTAGTTTTACTCATATTTATGGTTTCAAGTCACACTCATATAATTAAAATTAGAATTAATACATAGGAATACTAGCATGAATCCCACTTGCACTAAAATTTATATTAAGAGAACTATATCGAATTTGATCCCCTTTCAAGGTATTATTATGTAGAAAATACTCAACATATGGGATTTTGAGGTCACCTCCATCATACCCTACTAATGAATATATTATTATGATTGTGTTCATCAAAACCCTATCAATCATGGAGGCTTATGGTTCCCTAATGAAATCATTCAAAATGAATCATAGACGATGATTCAAATCTTGGTCACATATGCACTGGCTTCTTAAAACATAGTGAAGGTCTTATTGGTAATTTGGCTTGCCAAGGCCAAATACCAACCCCTATAGCTAAAAACATTTCATGAAAACCACTTAAGCCTCTATATGGTGCTACCTTAAGTCATGATGTTTCTTATTTTCTTCTTGAAGTCATTCAAACACTCTTAGAGATGTCATTGAGTCTTCTTATGATCACCATATGTCCTAGATGTCCTTAGTCCTTAGATGATGTGCTTGATCATCATAGTGTTCATTGATTTTCAAGTAAAGGGAGTATGTCTCATTGTATTTTCACTCTAATATTTCCATTTAAATTGGTGTCAAGTATCATTATGATGTTTGAGAATGTTTGGAGGTCTTTGACAAAGAATTGAAGTGGTCTTGTGTTCTAAAGTGCTTTGACAGAGATGTATGAGAGGTGGTAACTAATAACTCATCATGATATTCTTTATCATATTCAATATATGTAAGATATGGGTATGGATATAAGCTTTGAAGTGTGATAAAAATACATAGAAGTCTATTTGAAACCTTTTAGAAGGCTATAACATACTCTCAATGACATTTAATGGTAAATCTCCTTTGTGAAGTTGTGTATATTATCTAAAAGAAAAGTTTTGGTTTTAAAATGGTGAAATTACAACTCAAAAAGACACTAAATAATCCATAATATCTCTAAACCCCCTCATGATCATGACTTTTCTTTAATCAAATGGTTTCATGCTTTGAAAAGGTCTCCTCTACAAGTCTAAAGCATTGTTTGGCCTCCAAAGAGTTCCCATGTGTGAAATATGTACCATTTTTCTATATAAATACTTATTACTTATTTTAATATGACATTTGACTCATATTATTACTCATGTTTCCCTAAATTAGTATTTAAAAGCTTAAAGTGTGGAAAAAATGTAGGAGAAAGGGTATTTTCATGTGTTTCATGCAAAAGTATGGACTTGTATGGAATTTTACATACAATGGAGGTTAGGAGTTTAGATTTGGATTTAGGGAATGTTTTTTAATGAAGTTTCATGGAAAAATTATCTTAAACAAAATCAAAACTATTTCTCTTACACCACCAATATTCTTTGCAACTTGAGATAGCCCTTTAGGTTTTTAGATGGTACGACCATGAAAGAGAATATCAAGATCTAGAATTTTAGGTAAAAGAAGGGGTATTAAAGAGATTACATATTTGGTAATTTTTTATTATTTTATATTTATCTCCTTTATGAACCATCATTTACAAGTTAAGGCACCCATGATGGCTTCTTTTTTCAGGCAAGTAACTAGTTTTATAAGTTTTCTCCTCTCCTGAGTGTGATGATAAAGGAACAAAAGTTTATGAAGATTTTAATGAGTTTAATCCACCTTAATATATAATTATAGAACCTAATCTCACATGTGTGAATCATATAGATATTAAGAATCATAAAATGGTAAATCTGTAGTCTACAAGAAGTTTGGAGGATGGTTGTACAGATCATGGTGGCTTTAAGATGTCAAAAAATAGTTAGTGATTTTATGAGAGGTCTCATTCATGTCCATATGTTATCTATTTATGTTTCTCAAAGTTTCATCAAGATTCATAGCCTAGAGATAACCAATCAGTCTTCAAACACCCTCATAATCTTAGTTTAGCATATGTTAAGGTATTTTAACATATGTTAAGTTTGTTTGATGAATCTTAGGTTTCTTTTGCACTATGTGCACCTAATTTAAGATCTTAGAGAATATTATACCCTATTGAGGTATATGATTATGTTCACCTTGGACCCTTAAAGATGGTCTTGACTTAGATTCATTAGTCTTTTCACTCCCTATGTTTCATTTGACCTTCACAATCTTATCACTACCACTCAATCATAGGTGTAAACTTATCACTCCATTCTTAGTTTCATAATTACATTATCATTATATACACCTATCACTATTTATTCATACACCCCATGGATCCATTATTTTGGTACATTTCAAGGATATTAAGGATCATCATGGTCTTGTAGATGAGTTATACATCTTATAACTCTGCTAAAAGAAGTAAATCTTGATTTATAGCCATGGTCAAAACTCAATCAGCCTATATGCATATTCAAGCCTCTATGTGACATGAAATCCTTGAATTTTGAGTAAAAGACATCATTAAATATTTTGAGATGAATCTTCAAGGTACCAAGATGACTTGGTTGGTTACTAAGAGGGATTAGTGATCCAATGAAAGTAGAGTGAAAGTCCCCTCAGTCTATACAAAGCACTAAAAGTCCATCTAAAATAATGTTTTAGAAGTGTAGGTTGAAATAGGATTTATGAAGGAGAAGATTTCATCAATATTAAACTCAATCCAAGAGATGACAAGTTACATTCAATAAATACTTATATGTTTGAAAGCCAAATCAATCCTAAAGCATTCATGATCAAGCAAAAGTCTGAGGAAGTAATGGATTTCTTTTAAGGGATAAATAAGAGGTCATAGAACACCAATCCATGTAAAATAAACCACCCAAGAATTATTCATGGAAATCATGGAGGAAAACACCTATTTAAGATCACGAATTCTAGTCATAAGCATTATAAATTCCCTTTTTTGGAGAGATTAAGGTAATTTTGTATTTTTTTAATGTAATGAACCTTTTATTGTTCTCATTACTATTCAAAGATCTTATGTCCATTTGAAGGTTTCTCTAGGAAATATGTAGAATATGGAGAGTAAATGTCAGTCTTGGAACAAATTTTACCTCTTGATGTTAACCTCCCATCTATCATCAGTCTGTACAAAAGTTTAGAAGACCACCTATAGCAACCATCATGAAGTCACTTCAAATTATGGTAGGAGAGTCCCTTGAAGTACAAGTTGTGAGTGGATGAAGGCTTAAGATGTGCTCTGAGAAAAGTCTAAATACTAAATGAATATCATTAACTTGTCTTAAGGAATACACCTTATGTACTATATTTTGAATTGCTTAGTTTGTATACTAGGGTTTAGAGCCTCATGATGACTAAGTTTATTGAAGTGAGATCAAATTATAAATTTGTAAAAAAATAATGGTAAGATGGTTTTAAATGAGTGATAAAAGTTTCAAGGTTGAGTCTTTTCAAACTCACCTCATCACTTCATCATCCTACTATCTCATACAACTATGAGTAAATGACCACCTACAACAAGCTTGTCAATTTTCTCATTATGTGACTATGTTATATGTTAGAGAAGGTCTCATGAATTGGGGGGTTTGTATTAAATATGAGTGTTATTAAATACGTTTTAAATTTCATTTTAAATGGTAATAAAATAATACAAAAGTCTCATGAGTACCCATCATTAGAAATCATACAAAGCTACACAATCCTTATACCACCACCTATAATGGAGTCACTCTTGACTATATTTTGAATAAGATTGGTTTCAAATGGCATAACATATGAATATGATTCATGAAGGATAAGTTGGGTTTTTAAAAAAATTGAAACTTATGTGGATATTCAAGCAAGTCCATGAGTTTTGAGAAGATCATTGGTGTATTGCAAGGTCTCAAACTCCCCTATAGTCAGGATTTGAGGGCTTCTTACAGTCACATAGTCAAGATGAAATGAGAAGTATACCTCATTATCATGAAGATATATGAAGTATACCTAAAATTTTTGAGGCTAATACCTATTCAATAATTCAACTGAACGAAGTGGATAGTGATTGTCTTAAACCTAAGAACATGGTGAAACACTTACATGTAATTAGGCCCATAGTTGGTCTTGAACCTAGTAAGGATAAAGAGATAAAGGTGAGTCAGAGAGGTTTGAAACCTATATGAAGAATATTAAAACTATTTAAATGGTTAATACGATTCATAATGTTTATGATAATCTCAAATACCTAATAAACTCATCTAACATGCATTTATATACATAGTCGACACTCACAGTCAACACCTAAAAGCTAGTTTTGGAAGAATTTATGGTTTTGGAACCTTTAAATATGGATTTAAATTTTGGTAAAAATAAAAAATATAGGTATTATTAACTATTAATTATATTATTAATGTTATAAATTCATTGTAAATGGTCACTATTTTGTCACACAACTTCACTAGTCAACTAGTAATCATTCATGAGACCAAATGAGCTATTGAGAAGTTTGAGGGAAAGACAGTTAGTTGGAACTTCATAAAAGGTATTTATACAATAAAATATAATGGTAAGTGTCATTAGGTACTATAATAGGTATTAAACACTCATATTTAAAGACAACATGCCCTTGAGGGCTAGTTTTAGAAGAGAGACCTAAAATAGACATGTGCACTAAGATTGGTGGCATCCATGTATCTTGAGTGGTTTTGAAGATATAAATAACATAATTGGAAGGTAATAAAGGTGATAATTCAAATTAAACATGTAATAATGATAAATAACTTAGGTTAAATGGGAAAACCACAAAACTTAGTCATTAAGGGCTATACAAACTATGACTACTTGAAACCCTAGGGTAAAATAATCAAGGTATAAAGAGCATAAGGTAACCCTAGGGTATAAAACATAATTTTATCACCCCAATAGAATGTTTTATAAGTTTAAAAATATAATAAAATATATACTTAAAGGAGAAATTATGTTTATACCCATGTCTTCTCATACACACACAAGTAGGTAGACCAACCCTACAGGTAGCCACTTGAAGAAAAAAGAACATAGTTGAAGTTTGAAAATTTGAGGGTAAGAACAAAGGTTTAAAGAAGATATAAAAGAGTGGTTTTATTATTACCTTTAATCATAAACATCTACATGTCACTCAGACCTCTAAAGCTCAGTTAAGGCTAATTAGGCTTAAAAGCTTATTTTAGACCTATAATGCCAACATCATGATTAAGCATACCCTAACCTTATCTAAAAATAAATAACAATATGAGGAGGTTTAATATATTATTTTAGGTATGAAATTATATTTTAAATTATATGAGAATATAGAATGGTCAGTTTGGGTCTCAAAGAGCTAACTCAAACCACATAGTCTACATAGACACCTCAAACTACCTATTCAAGAGCTCAGATATTTCACCACTAGAGGATTTGGACCAAATGATATTACCAAGATATTAGGACCCATATGTACTTAATATTCATGTAGAAAATATTTTGTTTCAGGGAAACATATTATGATCTATTACTAAGACTATAAGCAGGTCCAAAATGCATGTAAAGAGCTCATGATCAACTTCCCTACGTACATATCTTGACACACATTTTACATGGGAACCCAAAATTATAAATAAAATTTAAGGGGTATATGGAATAAATATCCATGGAAAGAAGTTTTGGTTTGGAATTCCATACTTTATGAACCATCGTTAAGATGGTGGACCTCCAAAACCCTCCCTAAACCCTACTACGAACTAGTCTTGATAAAAGTGAAAATTATTGCACCCAAACACCCATGAATCACCATAGAAACATTTTAATCATAAATTAAACTTAGATATGGTCTTAAACATGGTATTTTGTTATACAAAACTATACAAACCTATCAAAAAATAATGTTTTTGGGGAAAAATATTAGAGAAGTACAACATAGTTTAAGAATATGCTAATCATTGGATGTATTTGTTTAGCACTTATTTCACCTTCTCAAGACATTATATTCCCAAGGATTTGACTATAAATTCCTCTATGATCCTCTTCTAATCATCTAATCTACAAAAGAGAAAGACAAGGTGACCTAGTCACCAAATTTGACAAGTTTGTGGGTATTTCTTACCCAAGAGGACTAATGTTATTATTTGAGGCATTGATTTAGGCTTAAAACTCTTTTGTTCATAGGTTTTTTAAAGTTTTATTAAATTTAAGGTTGAATCATAAAATTACATCTTCAACTACCTCATCTCAATACATAAGGAAACATGTAAGAGCATTAAACATAGAGAGTTTTGGAGGACTATTTATAACTAGTTGTAACTGAAGTAATGTATGAATTAATGATGATAATTTGATGATAGTTTATTCTCTCCTCTACACCATTATCCTTATTATTCTCTCCTCTTTATAATATATATTTAGGCCTTATGGACTTGAAAAGGATCCCTCACTTGGGTATGAGGAAACTCTGCTAGGTTTTGTAGTTGATGGACCTCTTGAACTAATGAATAGACTATTGTAACTACTCCATTATTGGCTTATAGTGTGTTTATACTTGTTCATATGTGTATAAGTGGGATAAATATTCCCTTATCATGTCTTTATCACACCTATATTCTTATTAGTTATCTTATGCAAGTTATGTGAAGTATCAAAGTTTAGTGATCATGTTTGGAGTGTAATCTGCTTGAAAGTGCCTCAAGATAGGCCTCTTTCCCTTCACCTCCAAGTTATATTCATTCATCAAGACCTTTATATGAAACCTTGTTTCTTAAGAGTTTTGGAGATGATGCTTTAGTCCATTTTTTGGTTCATTAGTATTGTTAGGAGTTCATTAGTATTGTTAGGAGTACAAGATTGAGTGGATGAATCATTGGTGCATCACCATCATTAATATAGGTTTTCCATTTAAGTTATCTTTCTAAATATTTTCACCTACAAAGTAAATAGATATAAGAAAAGGATCAAAATTTGATACATTAGAGGATATAGCCTCAAAATCTAGAGGTTTGATCTAGTTATAAGTAACCCACAACTTGTAGACTAATCCAATGTTAGTCCAAGTTTGAAGGAGAACTGACAATCTAATTAATAGGGTAAAAAATTGGGTTACTAACAACTATGGCATGCTTGGTGGGATAATATTAAAGCATTGGATCATTCACATCATCATTTTGGTCTTCACAAGTAGCTTTAAGCACTTAACTTGGTCATCATTTCAAAGGTGCGAGAAGATCTTATTCATTATTGCATTGATTTTCATGTGTCTTATGGTGAGATATTGAAATATCCCAACAAAGAGAATACTAACAATTGGCTGAAACTGAATATTACTTAAGTTTGATTTTTATGAATAAATCACTCAGAAATGAAGATCAGATTTACACATGTTTAGAAATAATATATTTTTGAAGTATAACAACCCTTGAGATGACTGATTATGCAAAGAGTACTGCCCAAAACCACTTAACCGATCTGTACTAACTTAGATAATAATTTAATGATTGCAACAAGAGTACAACAACAAATATATCACCAGATCTAAACTTAAATATGGTTGTAATAGAACTATAGATTTTCCTCAAACATATTTTAGATAAATAGCAATTGAAAATACAGTCCAGATATCATGCAAATAAAAATAATACAAATATGGTCTCAAAAAACCTAATTTTTTCCACTGACTGGTAATAAACCCTAGATCTGGTATGGCTCAAGTTGCCATGTCAAAAACATAGTCACTGACATCAGTTATACTACTATCATCGGTCAATTTACTGCTGCCATTGGTTTCTTGGTGTCGGTCTCTACCTGTCGGTGTTAGTCTCTGCCTATTGATGTCAATTTTTGAGCAGCCGACGTCGGTCTCTGCACTCCTCACAGATGCGTATGGATTTTCACGGATCTGTATAGATCTATACAAATTTCATACAACCACAAATACAATATATTACAACCTGTATGCTGGCAAATGACTATTGAAGCTGTTGAATCCCCAGATCTGATCAATAAGCTCAATGTGAATTCTGTCACGAATCCACCCCTGTAAAGAGCTAGGTTTTCATCCAACTCTTCTCCAATCTGCTGAAGGTTTTCATCCTCAGAGATTTAGCCAAATCAGAGATTCAAGCTTTACAATAATGCATCAAAAAATTTTCTCAAACAAAAGATATAAATTGCTTTGCCCTCAACTTCTTTTAAAGGCTCCAAGGAAACTTCTAGAAGAAGCCAACTTATTTAATATTTTATTTCCATATTAATTAAAATTAATTAATTAAATTCATCCTTTTGAAGTAATATTAATTTTTGGACAACTTAAATTAATTAAATTAATTTACTTTATCATAAAATTTGGGGACATTACAGATATGGTTGTATATGGGTCAGATTATTATCATTCACTACCTTATCAATATCCCTATGATCCATCCCAATTCCAATATGATCCCTATCCATCTCATTATAACCCTTTTTAGTCCTACCATGAACTTGATCAATAATATGATATCCCTTATCAGGCCTATGATCTTTTTCAATACCAAGGATACCAATCTAGCCCTCCTTGTGAACCTCATTCACCTCCTTGGTAGCCTATTTATCGATATAATCAGTCATGGTAATCTCATGAAATTTATGATTAGTTTAACTAAGTTTCAAGACAATCCATATCAAGCTTTAAACATACCTTTCTTGGCTATGAAAAACACATGATGAACATTCACACACAAAGGAATTATGGATGCAAAATACCTAGGCATGAAATTGAGAGCATGGGAGATTTATTGCAACAACTTAAGGAAGATTGGGCATCTTTCATAAGACAAGGCCATTCAAAAATTAGTGGTGATATGTTGGACATAGGTGGTTTAGTTTCAATCATTGAAGAGAATTTAGTAGTCCATGAGAGACAATAAGTCCAATCCTACCAACATCATATTCCCTATATCATTCCACATTAGTCCTCCATTGAACTACCCTTCCCATCTCAAGAGTCTCAAATAAATGTGTGTCACAACCATCAACATTCCTCAAAAGCCTTTCCAACCTTTAATAATTGGAGGTATATCCAAGAGGGAGTTCAAATGGAAATAGAGGTGTGTCCAGAGAAGGTTGAGTTATGTGTTTCATAGTAGATAATGCAAGGCCCTTCATCTTCTAATAATCAATGATAGATATCTAATGAGATGGTGTTAAAATTTGAGGCTCACCTTGATAAATAAGTTGAGCTTGCAAACAAACTCCTTTATTAGTCAGTGGTAGCTATAAAAGCAATCCCATCTTAGTAGGAACTTTCTCCATCCATACCCATGGCTGAAATAAGTGCAATACAAGAGGATCCTAAACCCAAGTTTCCAACTTGGAAATAAATGCATTAGTTGAGAGAGAGAAGAATAGTCAAGTAAAAGCTAATATGCTAAAGTCAAGGACAAGCAATAAAACATTTAAACTCCACTCCTCCCTCCTCAAGAGCCTAAGGCCTTCCCCTCATGGAAGTCTATTCAAGGACAAATATAGTAGAAAGAGGACATGATGGTTGTCAAAGTTGAGTATCCCCATGAGCATAATGAAGCATCCATGACAACACCTTTGGATTTGTCTCATCTTCTTAAAAATTTCCAAGGGTCCATCATGCTAATACTTGAGAAGGAATTCTCTTTTGTGAGATAAATGAAGATTTAGCTGAGCTGATAGAAGATGAGACTAAGTTTAGTGAATAAGAAGAAGATGGTTCCCATGAACTCCTTGGTGACATGGTAGTTACCCTCAATCATGGCATTCCATAAGAGCTTACAGTATTTACAATAAATAAGTGTAGGATAACTAATGAAGATGAGGAACAAGTTAACTTTGAGATCATGCTAAATCATCAAGTTGTTTTTGAAGATGAAATAACTTCAAATGACCCATCAGAGATAACAAAGGATGATTTATAGCCTCATGATCATGATCAATAGTGATATTTTAAACTATGATATGTTTGATCCTACATCTTTTACTATTCAATGTGAAGAAAGTTTAATCATACTTGATCTTGGTGAGAACCAATAAATGGACTTGTTTGATATCATCAATTCAAGTTATTTTTTACTTGAAGGTGATTCATTTCAAGTTGAGAGAAGTAATTCCATCAAGCAAACTAATCCAAGAAGCTGTCTTATTAGGAGATGAATTGTTTGATATTTTTAAACAAGGTTATCAACTCCTCACTCCATCTTTAGATGTATTTATACTATTGGAATGTGGAAATGAACTCAAATGGCCTCAATAAATCATGAAACTAGATATGCTTCTATTAGAATCCATAATTGCAACCATAACATAAGATCCACTTCAAGCTATCCAAAATGATGATCAAAAGCTCATGACTAAGGAATAATTGTTATTGTTAATGCAAGTGTCTAACATGACCATCAAAAGATCATGACTAAGGAACAATTGATTTTTTGATGTAATATATATGCATATGGTAGGAGTATGATTGGGTTTTGGACTCACATGTATAATCCATGCACCTAAAATTGGAACTACAAGGCCCAACTACTTCCGTAAGAGGCCATGAATGTGCTAATGATCCTAGCTACAAGAAGGAGCTATCAAGATGTGGCAATCACATCTCATGGTGCCATAGTGGTCAATCAAGTTTTCCATTTGATCCTGGAAGAAAGATTTTGACCTCAAGTTAGTTTTTTTAGTTAGTTTTATTTTTATTTAATAAGTGGTTAGCACTAGTTTAGTCTATTTTCTTGTTTTTTTATGTCTTATTGTTTTCCTTAGTTTAGTGTCTCATTAAAGCCTTATTGTTTGTTTCATTAATAAGAGGTGTCTCAAAGTAAAAAAAATTGTTTGGCAAAGTCATCAAAACCATGTTTTCATGTTTTAAATTGTCATTGTCATGGAAAATTAGTGGGTCCCCTTGACCAACAAGTTAGTCAACCCCTGTGAGTCACCAAAAATGCTAATAATTTGTCTTACCAAGGCCAAATGCTAACCCCTATAACTAAAAATGTTTCATGGCATCCACTTAAGGATCTACATGGTGTTATCCTAATTCATGATGTCTCTTATTTGCTTCTTGAAGTCATTCAAACACTCTTAGAGATGTCATTGAGTCTGCTTATGATCACCATATGTCCTATATGTACCTGGTCCTTAGATGATGTGCTTGATCTTCAAAGTGTTCATTGACTATCAAGTGAAGGGAGTATGCCTCAGTGTCTTATCATTGTCATGTTTCCATTTTAATTGGTATCAATTATCACCATGATGTTTAAGAATGTTTGGAGGTCTTTGAAAAAGAATTGAAGTGGTCTTTTATTCTAAAGTGCCTTGATGGAGATGTATGAGAGGTGGTAGATATTCAATCATCATGAGATTCTCTAGAATATTGGTTATATGTAACATATGGGGATGGATAAAAGATTTTAAGTGTGATCAAAATATATATAAGTCTATTTGAAACCTTTTAGAAGGCTATAACATACTATCTATGACATTCAATGGAAAATATCCTTTATTAAGCTATGTCTGCATTGTCTAAAATGAAGGTTTTGGTTTTAAAATGGAAAAATTACACATCAAAAGGCCACTAAATAATCCATAAAATCTATAAACACCCTCATGATCATGATTTTATTTAATCAAATGGTTTCTTGCTTTGAAAAGGTCTCCTCTACAAGTCTAAAGAGTTGTTTGTCCTCTGAAGAGTTCTCACATGTGAAATATGCCCCATTTATCTCTCTAGAGAATTATTACTTATTTTAATATTCCATTTGACTTGTATTATTCCTCATATTTCCCTAAATTGGTGGTTCAAAGCTTAAAGTGTGGAGAAAATGTAGGAGAAAGGGTATTTTCATGTGTTTCATGCAAAAAGTATGGACTTGTATAGACTTTTCCATAAAATAGAGGTCAGGAGTTTGAATTTGGATTTAGGGTAGGTGTTTTAATAAAGTTTCATGGTAAAAGGATCTCAATAGACTCAAAATTGGTTCTCTTACACCACCAAGATTCTTTGCAACTTGGGAGAGCCCTTCAAGTTTTCAGATGGTACAACCATGAGAGAGAATATCAAGATCTAGAATTTTGGGTAGAGGAAGGGGTCTTAGAGAGATTTAATATTTGGGTTTTTTTATTAGTTTGGATTTCTCTCCTTTATAAACCATACTTTAAAAATTAAGGGATCCACAATGGCTTCTTCATTTAGGCAAGCAATCGGTTTTCTGAGTTTTCTCCTCTCTTGAACATGATGACATAAAAATGGAAGTTTATGTAGATTTTTTGGAGTTTATCCAAATTCTTAGATCATTATAGAACCTAATCTCACATGTGTGAAGCATATATATTTTAAAAATCATAAAGTACCAAATTTGTAGTTTACAGGCAGTTTGGAGGATGGTTGTATGGTTCATGGTGGTTTCAAGATGTCAAAACATAGTGACTATATGAGAGGTATAATTCATGTCCATACATTATATATTTATCTTTATCAAAATTTCATCAAGATTCATAGCCTAGAGATCACTAATCAGTCTTCAAACATCCTCACACTCTCAGTTTAACATATGTTAAGGTATTTTAGCATATATTAAGGTTGTTTGATGAATCATAGGTTTCTTTTTCACTATGTGTACCTCATTTAAGAGCCTTAAAAAATTTATACCATATTGATGCATATGATTATGTTCACCTTGAACCCTTTAATATGGTCTTGACATTGGATTCATGAGTCTTTTTCACTCCCTATGTTTCGTTTCAGCTTCATAGCCTTATCATTTCCATTCAGCCATAGTTGTGAGCTTATCACTCCATTCTCAATTTCATATTTCCATTATCATTATATAAATTTACCCATACCTATTCATTCACCTCATGGATCTGCTATTTTGGTACATTTAAAGGATATTAAGGATCACCATGGTCTTGGAGATGTGTTATACAACTTAGAACTCTACTAAAAGAAGTAAATCTTCATCTACAACCATGGTCAAAACTTAGTCAACATATATGCATAGTCAAGCCTCTATGTGACATGAAATTACTGAATTTTGAGTCAAAGAGTTCATTAGAGAGTTGTGATATGAAACTTCAAGGTACCAAGATGACTTGGTTACTTTCTAAGAGGGATTAATAATAAAAAGAAAGTAGAGTGATAGTCCCCTCAGTCGATCTAAAGCATTAAAAGTCCATCAACAACCATGTTTTAGAAGTTTAGGTTTAAATAAATTTTATGAATGAGAAAATTTCATCAATACAAAATTCAATCCAAGAGAAGAAAATTTTAAGTAAATAAAACCTTATGTGCTTTAAAGCCAAATCAAGCCTAAAGTTGTCATGATCAAGTAAAAGTTTGAGGAATGAATGGATTTGTTTTAAGGGCTAAACAAGGGGTTAGAGAATACCAATCCATGTCAAATCATCCACCCAAGGAGTCTTCATGTAAATCATGGAGGAAAACACCTATTAAAGATCACTAATTCCAATCATAAGCATTATAAATCCCTTTTTTAGAGAGATTAAGATAATTTTATATTGTTTAAGGTAATGGACCTTTTCTTGTTCTCATTACTATTCAAAAATCCTATGTCAAATTGAATGTTTCTCCAAGAAATGTGTGGAATATGTAGAGTAAATGAGATTCTTGAAACAAATTTTACCTTTTGAGGTTAGCCTTCCACCTATTATCAGTTTGTATAAAAGGTTAGAAGACCACCTACAGTAGGCATCATGAAATCACTTCAAAGTATGATAGGAGAGTCCTTAGAAGGAAACTTTTTGAGTGGATGAAGGCTTAATATGTGCTCTAATCATAGTCAAAATACTAAGTGACTATCATGAAATTGTCTTAAGGTATCTACCTTATGTATTATATCTAGAATTGCTCAGTTTCTATGGTATGGATTGGAGCCTCATGATGACTAAGTTTCTTGAAGTGAGATCAAGGTCTAAATTTTGGGTAAAATGAATGGTGATATGATTTAAAATGAGTGGTAAAAGTTCAAGGTTGATTATTTTCCAACTCACCTCATCACTTTATCATCCTACTATCTCATACAATTATGATTAAATGACCACCTATAATAAGCTTGTCAATTTTCTCATTATGTGATTATGTTGTATGTTGGAGAAGGTCTCATGCATTGGGGGATTTGTATTAAATATTATTGTTCTTAAAAATGTTTGAAATTTAATTTAAAATGGTAAGAAAAGACTCCAAAAATGTCATGATTACCCATCATTGGAAATCAAACGAAGCTACACAAACCTTTACCACCACCTACAACTGAGTCACTCTTGACTACATTTTGAACAAGATTGGTTTCAAATGGCATAAGCTATCAATAGGATTAATGAAGGATAATTTTGGGTGTTTTAAAACATTTAAGCTTAAGTGGATATTAAATCAAATCCATGATTTTTGAGAATATCATTGGTGTATTTCAAGGTCTCAAACTCATCTACAGTCAAGATTTGAGGGCTACTTATAGTCACACAGTCAAGATGCAATGAGAGGTATACCTCACCATCATGAAGATATATGAATGATACATAAATTTTTTGAGGTTGATACCTATTTAATAATTCCACTAAAGGAAGTGGATAGTGATGGTCTTAAACCTAAGAACATAGTACAAACACTTATAGGTAATTAGCCAACAGTTGGTTTTGAACCTAGTAAGGACAAAGAGAAAAAGGTGAGTGAGAGAGGTTTGAAACCTATCTAAATACTCTCAAAACTGGTTTAAGGGTTAATAAGAGTCGTAAATTTGATGATAATCTCAAATACCTAAGAAACATAGCCAACATGCATCTATATACATAATTAACACTCAGAGTCAACACCTAAAAGCCAACTTTGGAAGAATTTGTGGTTTTAGAACCTCTAAAGGTGGAGTTAGGCTATAAATTTTGGTCAAAATGATCATTGTAGGTAGGATGAACTATTAATTTTATTTTTAAGGTTAGATAGTTAGTATAAATGATCATTATTCTATCACATATCTTCACTAGTCATTTAACAATCATTCATGAGACCAAATGAGCTATTGAGAAGTTTGAGGGTAAGATAGATAGTTGGAAATTCATAAAAGTTCTTGAGATAATAAAATATAATTATAAGTGTCATAAATAACTCTCTAAGATAGGAAAAACTCATATTTCAAGACAACATTCCCTTGAGGGCTAGTTTAAGAAGATAGACCTAAAATAGGCTTGTGCACTAAATTTGGTGGTATCCATGTATCTTGAGTGGTTTTGAAGATATAATAAACCTAATGGGAAGGTTAGAAAGGTGATAATGGAATGGAAACATCTCATGATGATAAATAACTTAGGTTAAATAGGATAAACACAAAACTTAGTCATTAAGGGATGTACAAGCTATGACTACTTGAAACCCTAGGGTAGAAGAATCAAGGTATACAAAGCATAAGGTAACCCTGGTGTAGATCAAAGAATGTTATCATCATGAGGGCATGTTTTATAAGTTTCAAAATCCATAAATTTTGTCATTGAATGAGAATGAAATTTTATGTTAGAGGTACAATCATTCAAAAGGGGGGGTGAATCAGTGAGCCTAGATATTTCAATTACAATTACAGTCCTTTCAAACTATTTAACAATCAACATATAACTTTATCAAGAAAAATTAACAATATATCTCATTCATTTAATGCATACACAAGATCAAAACATAACACATAGTTCTTATGGGAAATGTTGGCCATTTATTTCCCACATACCAAGCTTGTGTCCAGATGGATTAGGTTGTGTAGAGTAAAAATTTTTACTCTACGTTGCAGTCCAATTCTCAGTCACACACTATAGTTTTATTCCCACATACCTTGGTCATGGCAAATTTTTATTTTAAATAGAACACATGTTTGTTTCTTTTGACTCATTTTCAATCTAAGTGTCGAAGGGCAGCGAAAGCTACCAAGTGGCATAGTCCAAGCACAAGTTCTAGCCAATTGGAGTCATCCGAGGGACCTTTCCTAACTTTTAAGAGAGCTATAGAACATGCCATGTATCCAATAACAACTCAATGGGATGCATCATGTGTCAGCATCTGTGTCTCAAGTGAAGTAGTAGGAAGAAGCAAAAAGTGCCAAGTGGCAGTCGCGAAAGGCCTTGGACTACTTTTTTAGAGGAAAGCAAAAGTCACCACGTGTTGGCATTTGAGAGACAGTCAGTTCAATGCCTAGGTTCAATGCCTTGGTTTAACATTTTTGGTTCAATACCTTGGTTAATGTTTAAATGGCATGCAGTGTTAAACTATTGAACCATTGAACCATTTTGGTTCATCAGGCAGTTCAAAGGAGTGTCCCAAAAACCAAAGGGGTCAAGTACCTTTTCAAAAGGCAGAAAGGTGTCATTTCATTTTGTTTAAGTGCCAAAGAGTAGTGGAGGCTACCAAGTGTCACTTTTTGAGCCCTTTTCTACTCCATGCCTGGAAGCAATAGAAGACACCACATACCCCTAGTAGGAGAAGTGGAAGATGCCACATATCTTCCCAAAAATAGTGGAGGCCACCATGTGTCAACTTCTGAGAGATCATCTTCAAGCTTCATTGCCGAGTAAAGATTATGGTGGGTCCCAGGTGTTATTGCAAAGGTCTACGAAAGCTACCAAGTGTCACCATTTGTAGGAGCCTAATATGTGCCCTAAATAATTCTATAGCATAGCTAAAGGGAAAGAACAAAGAGCCACATGTCTTTGATAAATCAGGTGAAAAGTGCCAAGTGTCATTCTCTAGTGCCTTCTAAGTAATAAGAAGGTTTTCAAGAAATTGACTAAGTGTCCTCTTTCATCTTAATAGGAAAGAGTGTTTTGTGTATCTATTTTAGCAAGTGAGCTAGGGGGAACTTAGCAAGAGTAATTTCTAGTAGGTGGAGCAATTCACTGGGTATATTTTTTGGGGCCTACAAACATTAAAAGGGGTCATTTGTTTGTCCCCTGTAAGCAGAGGAGAATGGACAGTTGCATGGCTAAGTAGGTGATGGAATGAGGAAATTTAGGCATGGAAGGAGGTACTAGACATGAATTGACATGCCATAGTTAGGGCAGCCACCCCACCCCAACATGGCCCTTTTTAATAAGACCAGAATGCATCCAATGCATTGAATGCACCGAATGCCACACTATTTTATCTGTAAAAATTGAGGCTATAAAGAAGGAGGAGGGGATTGTATAAAAAAAGAAGGATAGGAGGATTGAAAAAGTGTAAACTTTCTAGAGTTTGTGACTAAGTAATTTCATTTGATTTTGTCTCATTTTCTTGAGTTATAAAGTTGATGTAACTGTGCATGTTTTTGTGCCTTTTATGTGGCTGAAAGAATTAAGAAGATTGAACTCTATGCCTTTGTTGATATTATGTGTGTCATTTGCAATAGTAGTCTATATTGTAGATTTTCTAGAGTTGTGATTAGGAATGTCATTTGCTTTTGTCTCATTTGTTTGAGTTGAAAGTTCTACATAACTGTACATGTTTTTGCGCTTCTTATGTGATTGGAAGATTCTTATAAGAAGATTGAACCCTATGCCTTTGTTGAAATTTTCTATATCTCAACAAAATAAGTCATTGTTGTGAGCCTCTATTTCTATTATTTTAATCTTTTACATTGATCATGCACTTTTTTGCTCTTAAATGTAAATGAATCCTACATATAGTCTCACTGTGCTCAAGATTAGGATCAAAATTACACTCAGGTGCATCGCCATAGTTAGGTCTCATTTCCTGTATTTGCATTTCTATTTAATTTTCTATCCTTTTTCTCCAAACTTGATACAAAAGAAGAGACTAGCTTCTCTGAAATCTAGAGGTTGTTTGAAGCCGCAATATCTCATAGCTTGAAACTTCCCATTGTTGTTGATTAGAATCAAGCACAATTTTAAGCATCAACATTTTTTGGCATGCCCGATGGGACCAGTCTTGAAGTTTCTTTCAAGACCATATGAACCAGAGAGCTACGAGGAGTTAGAGCTGTGGACCAGTCACCAGATCACAATTGGCTACAAATTTGGGTATTCTTTTGCCACCATTGGTAACAAGTCCAAGGAGAAGAGCTAACTAGTTTATACCAATACCAAATATGGGAGCCCCTATACCCCCAATAAATTATGCAAGATAGAACACCAGTAGTCCCTTAATCCTCCTAACACCACCAAATATTTGGGATCCTATCATAGTGAATGCTCTAAAAGCTCTGCCTAAATTTAGTGGGCAAGACTCTAAAATGTCTGTGGAACATCTTCAAGATGTATCAGATGTCTGTGCTATACATGTTGTCACACAACAAAATGTGGCCATAAGGTTATTAGCAGCTTCTTTTAAGGGGAAGGCTTTAGAATGGTATTAGTCTTTGACCCCAAATACCATATCTACATGGGACCATCTTGGAGATCTGTTCTTTGAAAGATTTACAAAGAAGGGTGATAAGTCTTCTTTGTTACATTAGTTAATCACCATTCAAAGGGGACCACAAGAAGACATGACTAACTTCAATACCAAATTTTAAAAGACTTGGGATAGAATCCCTGCTATAGCTAGACCACTACCAGGTATGGCCATAGTAGTTTATCTCAAAGCTTTAAATTTGGATATATCTATTATTATTCAGTCACTTGGAGGACACACTTTGCCAGAGGCTTATGAATATGCGATCAGAGTTGAGAATCACTTAATAGATGCTGGAAAGTTATCTCCAAGGCCTCCCATGCCTATGTTCCCAAATTTTTTTTGCCATTACCTCAAGAAGTTCCTAAATCTGTAAGCCCACCTGTGTCTATGTATACTTATCCATCTACCAAAGAACCTGCCTCTGCTCAGTCATCTGAGATGGATGATATCAATAACATCCTAAGGATGTTTTTCAATGAGCTGATCAATATAAAGAGATAGAAAAACCCTTACCATAAGCCTCCATATCAAATCTATTAATGAAATAGGTTTACATCCCAACCAAACCAATATCAGGGTCCTCCAAAACAAACTAACCATCAGCGAACGAATCAATTAGTTGTAGTTCCCACATGCTCACAGATCATTCCTCCCAACTCAAATAGGGAGATGGTTCCAGGGCAAAATAATATGTGGATGATACTAATGCCTGGTGTTTCCCTTGCAATAATGCTCATACACCTAGAGATTTTCCTAGGGGTAATCTGCAACAAAGGGTGGCATAACAAAGAAGAATGGATGGTCAGTTTACCAGTACCAGTGAGAATCAAGCCTACCAATCTCTCAATATGCAAAATTTAGTCTTAGTGGCCCAAATGCAAGGAATGTCCTTGCAACAATAAGAGGAAATAGCCCTAGAACATGCTTTGTTCTCATGGGTTGAAGATGAAGAATCAATTTTCTTGAATGAAACATCTACCTCCTAAAGACCATTGGTGTAATCTAATTACTACACTAGATCAAAGAGGAGAATGGTGGAACAACTTGAGATTGTAAGTGGTCAAGTCAAGAATAACCCTCCATCTCAAGGGCAAAAAAATGCTGCTATTAGACAAGGAGTGCCCCAGTTGGTGCAAGATCAAGGGATTCCTGCCCAAACTTAGGAAAAATTGAGATATCCTTATGTCCAAAAAACTTAGTCTTTGGGACTGATAAATGTAGTGGAATAGTTGAAGAAGACTCCAACACAATTATCAATATGGGATATATTGGCTACTCATAAATAGAAGACACTACTACAAGAAGCTCTGCAAGGCCAAGCACTACCCAAAGGTAATGTCACCAAGGAAGGACTTACTAAAAAAGAAAAGATCAAAGATACGGTTCTTCCAAAGACAATAGCCTTTGTGAACGATGCAGCGCAAGTAAGTAAATCCAAACCAGAGCCCTTCTATTTAACTCTGATAGTTAAAAGGAAACTCTTACATAATGCATTGATAAATTTAGGAGCTAGTACAACTGTGATGCCCAAGCAAATAGCTGATGCTTTGAAAATAAAATATGAACCCCTTGTAAAAGGAGTTATGCAGCTAGATGGCAAAAAAGTACAAACTGTAGGGAGAATTAAACAACTCCCCTTGCAGTTATACACATGTCCCAATATAATTGTCAACCAAAATTTAGTTGTCATAGATATAACTCCTATTTTTGGTTTATGTTTATCTAGAGACTTTACAGCCAAAATACAAAAATAGGAGGATATATGTCTCTTGATTGGTCTCATCTCATCCTGAGAACTAGATACGGTTTGAAGATGAAAATTCTATCTGAACCACTATCAAAAGACCATATCACCAATGAACCAACAACAAGATTAGAGGTAGATTATGCTATGATAAATAAGGAAGAAAGGATTTTTGTTGAAGAACTAGGTGACTGGACCGAGCATGATCAAGAAGAAGAAAATAGCTAGTTGTTGGCTATGATGCATAGCGACCCATATGGGAGCTATGAATCTACTGGTCTGGGCACATATGTCATTTTTGATGAGGACCAGGCAATCCCAAATGTTATAAGGCTAAAGGCACCCACTACTCAA
The DNA here is from genome assembly GCA_037957365.1 of Torreya grandis. Classification (NCBI taxonomy): domain Eukaryota; kingdom Viridiplantae; phylum Streptophyta; class Pinopsida; order Cupressales; family Taxaceae; genus Torreya; species Torreya grandis. The sequence goes on along the minus strand of JARHVA010001023.1, from coordinate 3,412,361 downwards.
GATTTAGAGATCTAGACCTTGAATTTTGATGGGGCTAGAAGTAAACATGGTGCTGGAGCAGGGATTTGTCTTACTGCTCCAAATGGTGATAAAATTTTAAGGGCTATCTAATTCCAATTTGCTTGCACTAATAATGACGTTGATTATGAATCTTTAGTACATGGGCTCATGTTAGCCAAGAAAAAGGGAATAAATAATCTAAAAGTAAAAGGAGATTCAGAATTAGTAGTAAAGCAAGTTAAAGAAAAGGCAGTAGCCAAAAATGTGAGAATGAGATCCTACAAACATAGGATTTGGGATTTGATAGAAGATTTTGAAGCTTTCAATATTGAGATAGTCCCTAAGAGTCAAAATTTTGAAGCTAATAAGATGGCCCAGATTGGCTCATAGTTTAACCTAACAACTGGCCTATTTATTAACAATGAGTCAGTAAAAGTTATAGTGAGGCTGACTATTCTAGACAATGATGAGAACTGGCAAGTATTTGAAAATGATGCTCAGGTAGTCTCATTCTTACAATAATAAGATGAGTTTGTTGATCAGTTTCAAACCAAAATTGAAGAGGCATATGGTGATTAGATTATACAATTGAGGACTAATAAGCTCCCTAAGGGATTGATCACCTTAGAAAACTTGTTTGACCCAGAAGATGTAAGCCTGGAAAAGAAAAGGTTCCAGGTAGACAAAGTAAACTATTCAGAAATAGAGGTGAGTGATAGGAAAAGGCTAAAAGTTGGGAATTCTACAACTCAAGAAGAGAAGGAAAGACTAATCGAATTATGCTAGAGATATGACAGAGTCATAGCTTAGAGCTATGAAGACCTTCATGGATACAATAGAGACATTATTCAGCACACAATAGAACTGACTGAAGGGTCTAAGCCCATTAGATAGAAATAGAGGCCAGTAAATCCAAGTATTGAGCCTCTAATGGTAGATGAGTTGTAAAAAATTTTAGATTCCAAAATAATATTTCTAATCAAGTACTCAACCTGGGTATCAAATCTTGTACCAATTAGGAAAAAGAATGGAGATGTAAGACTGTGTGTAGATTTTAGAGATCTAAATAGAGCATCTCTGGAAGACCACTATCCCTTTCCCTCCATGCAACAAATTCTACAAACTATGGCTAGATTAGAGAGGTTTTCTTTACTAGATGGTTTCTTTGGATATAATCAGATTTGGTTGGATGATGAAGATCAGTACAAAACTACTTTTACTACCAAATGGCAAACATTTGCATATGCTAAGATGCCTTTTGGTCTGTCAAATGTAGGAGCCACCTTACAAAGAGCTATGGATATAGCCTTTGGGGAACTTATAAATAATATTATCTTGGTCTATTTGGATGACCTCACTATATTTTCAAAAAATGTTGATGATCATTTTGATCATTTAGAATCTATCTTCAAGAAATGTCAAGATTTTGGGATATCATTGAATCCCAATAAATGCATCTTTGCTGTACCTCAAGGTAAATTGTTGGGACATATAGTATCTAAAGAAGGAGTTTCTATATATCTTGAGAGAATCATAGCTATAATGAACCTACCTCTTCCAGTAAATAAAAAGGCAGTTCAGTCTTTTTTAGGGAAGATTAATTTTGTTAGCAGGTTCATATTTGATTTTGCAGGCTTGGTAAGACCAGTGACACTCTTTCTAAAGAAAGATCTGATTTTTAAATGGACTACAAAAGGAAGGCAAGCCTTTGAAGAGGTCAATAAGGCTATCTCAATAGCCCTAATACTAAAAAACCTAGATTTTTCCAAGCCTTTTGTAATGTATGTCTATGGAGGAGAGTCAAGTATTGTTGTTGTCTTGACTCAAAAGAATGATAGACTGGAGGGGGAGCACCCAATAGCCTTTTTCTCAAGGAATCTTAGGGATTATGAGACCAGGTACAATTTTATGGAAAGACAAGCCTATGCCATGGTAAAATCCCTTAAGAAATTTAGGCATATGATATCAAGGAACAAAATTTTGATACTTGTAGCTCACCCAAGTGTCCGAGAATACATCATGGAGGGAGAAATTACTGAGAAAAGAGCCAATTAGATCACTAAGATCCTTGAATATGATGTAGAGATTAGACCCACCAAGCTAGTCAGAGGTAGGCATCTGTGCCAATATATAACCCAAGAGCTTGAAAAGATGTTACCTGAGGAAGCAGATTCAGAAGGAGAAATGAAGATGGTGCTAAAAATACAAGAGGTTGATCAGGAATCTTGGGTCACAAGCAGGATTCATTTTATGAAAAATAGGATTTATTCGAGAGAACTCCCTCAAAATAAGAGGAGATATTATAGGATACAGGGAGTTCATTTTGTTTTAATTGAACAAGTCCTTTTCAGAAGAAATTTTGATGGAAAATTGTTAAGATGTGTGGAATACGTTGAAGCTAAGAGAATACTACATGAAATGCATCATGGAATATTAGGGGGGAATTTTTCTACAAAGACCATAGCCATAAAGATAAGTGAGGCAAGATATTTCTAGCTTACTTTATTTGTAAATTGTTATCAGCTAGTTAAAAAATGTCAATCCTACCAATATTATATGGGGATGAGGAGGAATACAGCCATGCCCCTTAGTCCTATAATTGTGGATGAACCTTTTTCTCAATGGGGTCTTGACTTCATTGGAATGATAAATCTAGTGTCTAGTATGGGTCACAAATGGATATTAACTACCATAGACTATTTCACCAGATGGACCAAGGAAGTCCCACTTAAAGAAGCAACAGAGAATGTGATCCTAGATTTTCTAGGGAGTATCACTACTCGCTTTGGGGCTCCTTGCACCATAATTTCAAATAATGCTAAAGCATTCTTGGGGTCTAAAGTATCTGACTTTGCCTTGAAACATGGAATATATCTAAAAATTTCATCTAACTATTACCCTCAAGGTAATGGTCTGGTAGAATCAACCAACAAGACCCTGATAAGACTCATCAAAAGAGTAGGGGTTGATCATCACAAAGAGTGGCATAAAGTAATTAATCTAGCACTATGGGCTGATAGAATCATGCCTAAATAGGTAATCAAAATGTCTCCATATGAATTGGTATATGGAAAGACTATTGTGATTCCCCTAAGCTTGGAAATCTTGGTTTTCTAGTTGATCAAACAAATTGAAATTAAAGAAAATGGCCCCATGCAGGTCAGACTCGCAGAACTTTTAAAAGTTTAGGAAAAGAGGGATATAGCCCATGATTCATTAATTAAGCATCAAGGAATGGTTAAGAACTATTTTGATAAAAGGACTTTGAATCTTAATTTTGAAGTAGGCTCAATTGTTTTGAAATGGGATGCAAGAGCCACCAAGATGGGTCAGCATACCAAATTTGAAGCATTATGGACTAGCCCATATAAAATTTGTGCATGCAAGAAGAAGAATTCATTCAAGCTAGAATCAATGGAAGGAGAACCTAAAGAGATTCCTATAAATGGAATCTATTTAAAGCATTTCAATTAACTTGGGTCTCTAATATATTATAGTTAAACAATTTCCCTTTCTCGCATTGTTTTTTCATTGTTTTCCCACTTCTTTTTAAATAAGTGTTTTAAACACATGTCGACGGCTCTTTTAAATCTATAATTTTCACAATTTTGATCTATTGGAAGGTGGATTTTTCTTTTTTAATAGGCTTAAAAGTCTTGGGGGTCACCAATAACTATAGAGTAAGAATTTTTACTCTACATTGCATTTTGATTCTTAGTTGTGCACTGCAGTTTTATTCCTGCATACCTTGGTCATGGCAGCAAAAGTTTTGAAATAGAGCACGGGTTTGTTTCTTTTGACTCATTTTTCATCTAAGTGTCAAAGGGTAGTAGAAGTTACCAAGTGGCATAGTCTGAGCACAAGTTCTATCCAAGTAGAGTCATTCGAGGGACCTTTCCTAACTTTCAAGAGAGCTATGGAATGTGCCACATATCCAATAGCAACTCAACAAGATGCATCATGTGTTGGCATCCACATCTCATATCGATGCCCATGTTTCATTATATTTTTTGACAAGCTAAGTAGTAGAAAGAAGCAGAAAGTGCCAGGTGGCAGTCATGGAAGGCCCTGGACTACTTTTTTTGAGGAAAGTAGAAGTCACCACATGTTGACATCTGAGAGACAGTCAGTTCAACACTTGGGTTCAATGCCTTGGTTCAACATTTTTGGTTCAATAATTTAGTTAACATGTAAATGGTGCACATTGTTGAACTATTGAACCATTGAACCATTTTGGTTCATAAAGTAGTTCAAGGGAGTGTCCCAAAAACCAAAGGGGTCAAGTACCTTTTCAAAAGGTAGAAAGGCATTGTTTCATTTTGTTTAAGTGCCAAAGAGCAACAGAGGCCACCAAGTGTCACTTTTTGAGTCCCTTTCTATTCCATCCCTAGAAGCAGTGGAAGACACCACATACCCCTAGTAGGAGAAGTGAAAGATGCCATGTATCTTCCCAAGAATAGTGGAGGCCACCACGTGTCAACTTCTGAGAGATCATCTTCAAGCTTCATTACTGAGTAAAGATTGTGGTGGGTCCCAAGTGTTATTGCAAAGGTATACAGAAGCTACCAAGGGTCACCATTTATAGGAGCCTAATATGTGCCCCAAATAATTCTACAACATAGCTAAAGGGAAAGTGGAAAGAGTTGCATGTCTTCAATAAATCAGGTGGACAGTGCCAAGTGTCATTCTCTAGTGCCTTCTAAGTAATAAGAAGATTTTTGGGGAATTGACTAAGTGTCCTCTTCCATTTCAATAGGATAGAGTGTTATGTGTATCTATTTTAGCAAGCAAGCTAGGGGGAACTCAGTGGGAGTAATTTTTGGTAGGTGGAGCAATTCATCGGGTAGATTTTTTGGGGCCTACAAACATTAAAAGGGGTTGCTTGTTTGTCCCCTGTAAGCAGAGGAGAATGGACAATTGCGTGGCTAAGTAGGTGATGGAATGAGGAAATTTAGGTGTAGAAGGAGGTACTAGACATGAATTGACATGCCACAGTCAAGGCAGCCACCCCACCCTAGCATGGCCCTTTTTGATAAGACCATAATGCATCCAAGGCATTGAATGCATTGAATGTTGCACTATTTTATTTATAAAATTTGAGGCTATAAAGGAGGAGGGGATTGTCTAAAAAAAGAAGGATAGGAGGATTGAAAAAGTGTAGACTTTCTAGAGTTTGTGACTAAGTAATATCATTTGCTTTTGTCTCATTTTCTTGAGTTGTAAAGTTGATGTAACTGTGCATGTTTCTGTGCCTTTTATGTGATTGAAAGAATTAAGAAGATTGAACTCTATGCCTTTGTTGATATTATCTATGTCATTTGCAATAATAGTCTATACTGTAGATTTTCTAGAGCTATGATTAGGAATGTCATTTGCCTTTGTCTCATTTTCTTGAGTCAGAAGTTCTACATAACTGTATGTGTTTTTATGCCTCTTATGTGATTGGAAGATTCTTATAAGAATATTGAACCCTATGCCTTTGTTGACATTTTCTATATCTCAGCAAAAGAAGTCTCTGTTGTGAGCCTCTATTTCTATTATTTCAGTCTTTTACATTGATCATGCACTTGTTTGCTCTTAAATGTAAATGAATCCTACAGATAGTCTCACTGTGCTCAAGATTAGGATCAAAATTACACTTAGGCGCATCACCATAGTTAGGTCTGATTTTTTGCATTTGCATTTCTATTTAATTTTCTATCCTTTTTCCCCACACTTGATACAAAAGAAGAGACCAGCTTCTCTAAAATTTGGAGGTTGTTTCAAGCTGCAATATCCCACAGCTTGAAACTTCCCATTAATGTTGATTAGAATCAAGTGCAATTTTAAGCATCAACAGGTTGCTAATGGATGAGTAGATAGACAAAAGTTCTAGATGGAATGAGTGGTTCAAGGATCTCAATTTACCAATAAAGCTTTTGAAACACTTTAAGTTCACTTAAAGTGTAAGTTGCCAATTTTTAAGGGACAAGTATAAAGTGTTGTAGAGACCCTATGGGATGTCAAGAGTGTTTCTAATGAGTATTGGAGTGCATAACATTCATCTAGTCCTTCATTGTGTTCATCTAGATATTTTAGGTCTAGTGGTAGAAATTATGAGTAGGCAGTTTACTGATGCCATCATTGCCATGTGTGGACATGTCAAGAATGAATGGTCATATGGATATGTTCATATTATTCCCAAGAACATATTCTCCAAATTTTAGGTCATCTAACTAAGCAAAATAGAATATATGAAGACTCAAAGTTAGCCTCTCATACAAAATTTTCTAAGTTTCCATAGTCAGCCATTTTGTAAAAGAGTTTAAATTAATCTGAGTTTGTTGTTTGATAATTCTATATCTCACACATGTGGTAGTCTCTATTGGATGGTGGAGATTTATCTTATTATAATGCCCAATTATTGATAGGGTAGTGTGGGGGGGGGACGGGGGACAATGCCCCCCCCCCCCCCACTATGCATTGTAAAATATTGTACTTTCATAGTAAATCTAGACCGTTCACTATTAGGTTATAGATCTAATGATAGAAATTATGTTTGTGCATTTTTTCCCTAATATGTAACCCTGATTTGATATGAGGGCAAGGTAATCATGGTGGAATATTGTATGTGAGTGAAGAGGAGATTGTAGTGGATGTATTATAAGTGTTATCCCTTCATTTTGTTGGACTATATAAAGATAATAATTGGGTATTTCTATGTGGACATAGCCCATATTAGGTGAACCACATTAAATTTATGTATATCTTGTGTTGTGTTTTCAACAATTTAATTCCATATTTATTTAATTAATATTTCTCTATGTTGTATATTCCTAATAATATCAGAAGACAATGGTCATATTTGTTTTTTTATCTTATCCCCTAGTTACTATGTGCTAAGTTTTAGGCCATGCATCTAAGTGAGATGCAAGTTATTCATGTTCAAAGTTGGATCCTAAAAGAAAATTCACCAAGTTTTCATACTTAGCCATTTTTGACTAGACCATCACTAGGATGTCATGTAGGAGCAAATAGACCAACCAACTTATGTATTTAATATCTTTACTTAGGAGCCTTGTGTGACTAGTAGATTATGTGAAATTACAAATCTACATGTTAGGATCATCCTCTAAAATTTCCATGCTCATGTGAGATTTACAACTCAAGATATAAATATTCAAATATGAACTTGCAACATAATATGTTCATGATAACATAAAATTTAAGCTCAAGAAAAAAAAATTTGAGCTTAAATTTGATGGTTACACAAACATCAATCATGGTCACATGAATGTCATATAATGGGAGTGAGGACATCAATTTTAAGATAATGAAGTAGCCTTTGGATTTTAAATAATGGGTCATAGTTGATTTAATAGTCCACATTGCATTGTACATCCTAATCTAATGGTTCAAGCAAAGGTTAAAGGGTTAGATAGCTTGAGATATTGATATGTGGTGTAAGTGCATGAGCTGGTAGACTAACAATGGATCCTAAAATCAAATGCACATTTGACACATGGCATAAGCTTGGAAAAAAGTTGACAAGTCAAGGGTAAGATCAATGGTTAGTGATTGATCATATAAAACAAGATCAATGGAATGGGAAAAGGTTAAATACATCAATGAGTTGAGTTAGATATCAACAACCAATTAGAAAAAAGGAGAGCCCATGAATTTTGATAGAAGTTTAGGTACCATTTTTTGTTGGAAGTACATAGGTCTTGTAGGATCATCTGGTCACCATTGAATCTCAATCCAACACCATTAAAGGGACACATTGATTTAGTAAGACATAAGACACATAAATAGACTACCATTGAAGCTAAATATGGACCTATGGTTCATAAAATTCTACCAGGTAGGGTTATTTCTACAAATGTGGTCTCTTTTTTAAAAAATAATTCATGTATATATGAACTCCAGGTCCCTACAGAGATAGAATGGGTCTATTTGGACCTAATATGATCTAGAAAAAGGGATTTATAGTCTATAGGTCTATATTAATATAAATGATATAAGAAAACCAATATTATTAGATTGGTTTTCCATTTATAGGATGGACCTATGATCTATATATGAAGATAAAGTAGAGATGTGATTAATTCAAAGGATCTTAATCCTTTAGCATGGCCATAATCTCAATAAGTAACCACTTAAAAATCACAAAGCCATGATCTAGTCAGATCCATGAGTATGATTTTTTGTCCTCAAGTGAGAGATGGTGTGAAGGATCAAAGAAAAGGTCTAGTATTGGGAACTATAGCTAGGAACATTCAATGCATCCTCAAAACCTTTGGGGACTTTCTCACTCAATAAGCCATAGGCAATGTCTTGATTGATCAAAAAGGTGGTAAGGATTTCATTAGATAAGGAATAAAAGTGGTGGCTCAAGTTCAATTAATGACCTAGGACAAAGTGTTCTTTTTTGATAGTATGCTCCCACATCCTTTATTTCTCTCTCATTCTCTTCTCCTATATATATTGGTCTCATTCCCATTGAAGGGGTTCTCAACTCTTAGAATTTAGCATTCATTCTAAGAAAAGGATACTCATTGCTAATCTTTCAAAAGTGTTCTCATTTGATATTATTTAAACCCTATAAAAATATTATAAGAACTACCTTTTAATGTAATATGATCAACTCTTCGCCTATATCTGGGCTTTAATCAATTCTTAGTATATTTGTGTATGGTAAATTTGTGAAGGATATTCTTCCTAGTTTATTGTCATCATACTTACCTCTTTGAAGGTGTTTTCAAACTAACTTTTATATCTAGATTAGTGTTCTAATTTCAACCTCTTTTATGAAATATTTATGCAACTAGTGAGATTGTGAGATTAAGTAAGCCATAGTTATCTTTTGATGATCGAGTGTGTGTTCAAGCTTATATGATAATCCATTTAACTTTGGTACATCACCCTATTAGTATTCTTAGGATCCATTAATATCTTTCTAACCCTTTTCCCTATGAAACATTAGTTTAACATTAGTTTAGGTGAGCATCAAGAGGAAGCTGGCCTTCTCCAGAGGTTCAATCCCATCACAAGATACCCATAGCCTAGGGTTATTCCCATTATGTATCTAAATTGTAAAGGGCCTAATGGAGGGTGAAAATTGAGCCTACAATAGTTTTTGGCACACTCATTTTGACACACTCCAAAAGGAAGATTAATCAAATTTGATGTTGGTTTGATCAATTTTGCAGCAGTTAAGCTCCCAAGAAATAACATCTAGTGACTCCAAAAGGAAGAATCAACACTCTGGTGCAAAATAATATCTTCATCTCATGCCAAAGGTGACAACAAGGTCATATTCAAAACGTATTCCCTTTTAATTTATTGAACTACCTTTAAATTCACAAAAATTATTAAGGTTTACCAATACACATCCATATTAGGGAACCTTTACTCCTAGGTCATTTTCAAGGCCTAAACCTATAATAAGACCTTTATTAAACCCTTGCATATCCATGACATCCCCTATAAATTTTGTGGATTTTAATGGCTAGAGTCCTCTAAACCTTGTCCAATATGATCCCATCCTAGTTACAACCCTTACAAGTGTTCCTTAATATGCTAGTAACCAAGCTACAACACCTTTTTGAGCACCTAATGGACATAGCCAATTTTTGAAATATCCATAATGTTACCAAGGAAAATATAGATATTAGATTATTAGATACTTATTTTAAAGGAAAGGCCCAATATTGGTATAAAGGCCTTATTTCCAATTCCATTCAAACATGGGACCAATCAAGGGAAGCTTTGTGTAAAATATTTGAGGATAGAAGTGATCATTTATCACTTGTAGAGCAACTAACTACCATTAAGAGATCTCCTCAAAAGTCATACAAGACTTCAACACAAAGTTTCAAAAAACTTGGGATAGAATACCAGTGTCAGTCAAACCAACCCATAACTTTGCCTTCCTATATTATTTAAATTATTTAAATAGTGACATAATAGTGATGATCTAATCTATGGGAGGAAATGTAATTCTAGATGCATATGAAGTGGCCATCAAAGTAGAAAATTATTTGGTTCAAGTTGGCAAGCTTACATCTAAACCACAAATGCCCTTATTTACTAAAATCAAACCACCTCCCATTTTTATCCCTCCACTGGATGTCATTCCTCCTACACCAATAATTACTACAATCCCTATACCAAAATAAGAGAAAGCTTCCACTAGTAGATCTAGTGATTCACTAGAGAAAAATAAAATTTAAGAGCTCAAAAGCATGTTTCAATCCTTATGGAATGAGATAGTAAATGTCAAAAGGAAATAGGATTTAAATAGGCCTTATCAAAGTTCATATCAACCTTAACAACAAGCATTTCAAGAAAATAGGCCACCATATAAGAGGAATTACCAAATTTAGGGCCAAAGTCAATACTAAAGACAAGGGTAACATGGCTACAATAGGCAGAATAACTACAATCCTAATGTTGCTAGTAATTCCAACTCCTTGGTCCTAGATAAAAATAATGTGGCTCAAGAAAAAGATGATACCATGCCTTGGAATTAGTATTTTGGTCAACATATTGTCTCAAGTATTGACTTTAACCAGGCCTTCAATGATCAATGGCATCAAGCTACTAATTTTGGATACAACCAAACTCTCATGGTCGAAAATGTAAAGGTACCTATGATGACCAAGATAGAGAAGCCTCCATAAGATCAAGGGTCTAATCAAGGACCAAATGACTACAAATAAGAAGAGTGTTATGCATCTAACTAATAGGCTATTTATAGCCAAGCCTACATTCTAGTGGCTACAAATATAAGATTTAAAAGAAGGAACATGGATGGTAACCATTAAGTATTCAAATATATTCCTACCATTAATCCTTCACTAATAAGCCAAGTGAACTTGTTATCACTCTAAAGGTTCCAGTACCTCCAAAAAATTAGATCTAAGGGAATATTTTTGTGCCCTAAGGCTCACAATTTCAATGAATAAAAATGGTGGTTCCCAAACATAATCAAAGGTTGGTGGTTCATCCATAAACATTATTTAACAAATGAAAAATTCAAATGAGTGCACCCATGTGAAATATGCTCTCCATACATAGTCAAGTGCACATTATTTAGGAAGGTTTATCTAAGATTAATGTTACAACAATTATAGATAAGCCACAAAGCAAAGTGAATGAAGTTCTCACTAGTGCAACCAAGTCAAGCCTCCTCCCTTTTATATTTTAGTGATCATTGGTAAATCCCTAGTGCATAATTTCCTAGTGGACAATGGAGCTATTATATTGGTAATGCCAAAGTCTATAGCTGATTAGCTAGGTCTAAAATATGAACCATAGTCTAAAGGAGTGATGTAATTGATGGTTTTTCTCCCAAGCTATCTGGCATATCTAGGAACCTCAATATGGCCCTGCACACTTTTCTAAATGTCTCGATGGATCAAGATGTATTGATATTGGATGTGCCTCCTCACTTTTCACTGTGATTATTTAGAGTGTTCATAATAAAGATAGGGGATATCTTGTACCATATTGGTCTTATATGGAATTTAGGACAAGGTATAGGGCTAAAATGTCAATCAAAGATGAGCTTATTTCACAATTCTAGATACATCCCTATAGACCAAATAATGTCAACATCAATTGCACCATCATTAATGAGGATGAATTTGTAATGGGGTAGCAACTGAACACTCACTTAGAAGAAGTACCAAACATGTTCTTGGATGAGATATGGAATGAAAACCATTTGGTGGACCCCTTAGAAGGTGTTGAAGGGACTTGGGTGTCTACTATTTTCATGAAGAAAGCCAACCCATGTCATCCCTCATGAATCCTCAATAATATCCTAGTGGTATATAAAACTTGTTCTTTGATGGTTTAAGGAGTAAGCATGGGGTGGGTGTAGGTGTTATGATAATATACCCTTCAAATGATAAGTACTTATCTTCATATAGGTTCTAATTTAGCTGCTCCTATAATGTAACAAAATATGAGAGTCTCATTTGTGGCCTTAAATTAGCTAGTAAGAGAAGGATCAAATAGTTACAAGTCTATAGGGATAGTGAATTGGTTGTACACAAAGTCAAAGGTTAGAATGAAAATAATATCCCCTTAATGAAGTCCTACAAACATAGAGTGTGGGACCTAACTGAGGACTTTGAGGCCTTCAAATTTCAATAATTCCCAAGAGGACAAAATTAATATGTGAAAAAACTAACAGCTATGGGGTATCACTTTGACATCCCCAATGAATTTAAAGGAACCAAATTGAAACCACCTGTCAAAGTGATAATAAGACCATCAGTGAAATATAAAAAATCTCATTGGTAGTTCTTTGGAAATGACATATAGATTGCATGTTTCTTGTAGTAAGAAGTAAAGTTATCCTCCCTCAACTAAGAAAAATTGTAGCATTAGTATGGGGAGCATATTATTCAATTAAGCTCCAATAAGCTTCATAAAAGGCTAGTCACCCTAGAAGGCCTCTTTCATCAAGGGGACCATATGAGGAAGGATAAATCAATGATGTCAACTAATGAAGAGGACTATGAGAGAGTTCATATATTTGAAGACAAGTTACTCAAGCTTGGGAAGGTAAGCACTAAAGTTGAAAGGCATGATTTCATAGAGGTATGTAAGGAATACATAGACATATTTGCTTGGTATTATAGTGAACTAAGGGGATTTGATCCCAAATTGGCCCAACACACTATAGAGATAAAGGCTAATATGAAGCCTATCAGGTAGAAGTAGAGGCCCATAAATCCCAAGATTGAAGAGATCATGAGAAAGGAATTAATAAAGCTTATTAAATCTAGGATTGTCTTCCAAATCAAGCACTCCTCATGTATAGATAATCTAGTACCTATAAAAAATAAGAATGGAAAGATCAGACTATGTGTGGACTTTAGGGATATTAATAGGGTTTCTTTGAAGGATCATTACCCTCTACCATTAATGGGTCAACTCCTGCAAGTAGTTGCTAGTTCAGAAAACTTCTCTTTCCTAGATGGATATTCATGATATAACCAAGTGATAGTGAGAGAGGAAGATCAATAAAATATTAAATTCACCACCAAGTGGGGCACATTTACTTATCATAATATGCTTTTTATATTGTCTAATAAAGGGGAAAATTTTCAAAGAGTAATGGACATGACCTTCCAAGGGATAATAAATTAAATGGTGCTAGTATACTTGATGACTCCATAGTCTTCTCCAAGAATGAAAGTGAGCACATGAACCATCTAAGGCTGATAATCCAAAGATGATAGAGTATGTGTGTTTTTATGTATAAAGGAAAACTACTAGGTCATATTATTTCAAAAGAAGGATTATCCATTGACCCTAATAGAGTAAGTGTTATCTTAGCCTTATCCTTACAAAAGCATAAGAAAGGGATCTAGAGCTTCCTTAGGAAGATTAACTTTGTGATAAGGTTCATACCTAGTTTTACAAACCTGGTCAAACCTATCACCATCATGTTAAATAAAATCCAATTGTTTGCTTGGTCTAATGAAGGAAATTCATCTTTTAAAGCCATCAAGTAGGCCATTACCAAAGCACCCTCACTCTTGAATCATGATTTATTCAAGGACTTCATCTTGTTCACCTTTTCTGACATTGAAAACATATCAGCTATGTTGATGCAAAATAATGGTGAATCAATGGATCATCCAATTGCCTTTTTTAGTAAAGGTCTAAAAGGATATGAGGTGAGGTACACTTTCATTAAGAAGCAAGTTATTATATCCTTAAGAAACCCCAATAAGTTTAGGCCCGTGCTCTCCAATATCATGATACATCTTATGGTGTCTCATCCTAGAGTTAGGGACTTCCTCCTTAACAAGGATTTGAATGAGAAGAGAACAATCTAGATCACAAAGGTCATGGAATATGACATAAAGATCAAGGTCACCAATATAGTTAGGGGTAAGGGCTTGTGTGAACATATGGTAAATGACCTATAGGAAGATAAGGAACCTATTTTGGTAACCTAAGATAACTCACAAGTAGGTGCACCTCCACTTCAAAATACTTCTTGGCAATAAGAGAATGACCCCAAATTTTGGTTAGAGCTAAAATAAGGTATTTTCAGCTTCACAATATACCTTATACATTATTTAATGGAGTTATTTTTAGAAAGGACCTCAATAGGGTACTCCTTAGATGCATAGATGATGACCAAGTGACCAAAATCTTAGAGTAGTTCCATAATTGACTTATATGAGGTAATTTTGCACCTAGAACCACCATAGCAAAGGTAATGAGGGCTAGTTATTACTAGACCAATATTTTCAAGGATGATCATATATGGATCAAAAAATGCTAGAAGTGTGACCTCTTTGTAGGAAAAAAAACTAGTAGATCTTCTACTCAATCCTATTCAAGTGGAGCAACCCTTCATGCAATGGGGTTTAGAATTCATAGGGATGATCAATCTACCATAAAGTGCATGGCATAAATGGGTACTCACTACAATTGACTATTTCATCGGTGGGTGGAAGCCATTGCTTTGAAGGAAGCTAGTGAAGTTGTAGTTTTGGATTTATATGATAGCCTTGTGACTAGGTTTGGTGTCCCAACCACCATTATTTTTCATAATGGATTGGCATTCCTTAGTATGAAGATAAGTGATTGGGATATCAAACTGGGGATCTACCTTAGCACATCTTCCAACTACTATCCTCAAGTAAATGGACTGATAGAGTTCACAAATAAGAATTTTATAAGGATCATTAGGAGGACCACAAAAGAGAATCAAAGGACATGGCACACCAAGATGAGGACAACCTTATAGGCTGATAGGGTGATTCCTAAAAATACCATTAGAAATTATCCATATGTTCTTGCTTGTATTAGAGTTGGCCCATCAGCTTGAGTTGATGGAGGATGAGCCCATGAATGTAAGGATGATGGAGCTCATGGAGCTAGAAGAAACCAAGGAACTTACTATGAAACCACTAGAGTCAAATCAAGCTCAGGTTAAAAGGGCCTTTAAAAGAGAGCTACAATAAGGCACTTTGATGAAGGGGACTTATTCCTCAAATGACACTTAAATAGGGCTAGACTAAGCAACCGTACTAAGTTTGATAGCTTATGGATTGGTCCTTATTTGGTCCATGGATTTAAGGAACATAATGATTTTTAGCTTACCTAATTGGATGGAGAGGTATTACCCATCCCAGTTAATGGCATTCATTTAAAGCCCTGCTATTGAATAACATTACATCTATTATAACATATTTTATTTATTAAAGTAGTTTTTATGCTTTCCTCTAAGTGCCTTGTGCACATTTATTTTCTATTCTATTGTTTCCTTTTCCAATATGCCTTGGGCATTTTTTTCATTTTGTTTCTTTAAGAGAGGTTCAATTCAGTTGTATAGGCTAATTAATCCATACCCAATGGACTAAACAAGGAAAATGGTAGAGGTTCGTAAGCAAAGAAGGCATGTTTCCCTATGAGTCACCAAAAATGTTAGCCATTTTTGAACCACATACTAAGATTGTGTCTAGATTGATCAGGTTGATAATGGATGAGTAAATAGATAGAATTTTTGGATGAAATCAGTGGTTCAAGGATCTCAATTTACCAACATAGCTTTTGAAACACTTTAAGTTCACTTAGAGTGTAAGTTACCAATTTATAAAATATAATTATAAAGTGTTGTAGAGACCTTATGGGATGTCAGAGTGTTTGGAATGAGTATGGGAATGCATAAAATTCATCTGGTCCTTCATTCTATTTATCTAGACATTTTGGGTATAGTGGTAGAAATTTTGAGTAGGTAGTTTGTTGATGCCATCATTACCATGTGTGGATGACTCAAGAAGAAATGGTCATATGGGTCTATTCATATTATCCCCAAGAACATATGTTCCAAGTTTTATGTCATCTAAATAAGTGCAATAAAAGATATGAAGAATCAAATTTGGCCTCTCATACAAAATTCACTAAGTTTCCATACTTAGCCATTTTACAAAGGAGTTCAAAATGAGTCAAGTGGATAGTTTAATAACGTTATATCTTATATGTGTGGTAGTCTCAAGGGAAAATGGTCATATGGGTTTGTTCATCTTAGGCCCTAGTTGTTACACACTAAGTTTTAGGTCATGCATATAAACATGATGAAAGTTATTCATGTTCAAAGTTGGCTTCTTAGATAAAATTTGCCAAGTTTCCACACTTAGCCATTTTTGACTAGACCATCACCAAGATCTCACGTAGGAGAAAATGGACCAGCCAAATTGTGTATTTAATATTTTTTATTAGAATCCTCACACAACTAGTGGATCATGCATAATTATAAATCTACATGTTAGGATCATCCTCTAAAATTTTCATGACTACGTGAGATTTTTGGCTCATGACATAAATATTTAAAGATGGACCTACAACATAAGATGTTCATGCTAACATCAAGTTTAAGCTCAATAAAAATAAATCCTTTTGAGATTAAATTTTATGGTCACATGAACCTTAATGATGATTGTGATCACATCATATGATGGGAATGAGGATGTCAATTTTAAGATCATGAATTATCCATTGGCTTTCAAACAGTTGATCCCAGTTGATCTAATGATCCATATTACATCATACATCCTGATCCAATAGTGAAATGAAATTTTAAAGGGTTAGATAAATTGAGAGATTGGCATGTGGTATAAGCACATGAGGTAGCAGACTAATAGTGGATCTTGAAATCAAATGCATGTTTGACACATGGTGTAAGCTTGGACAAAGTTGATAAGTCAAGGGCAAGATTGATGATTGGTGCTTGATCATATAGATCAAGATAAATAGAGCAAGAAAAGTCAAATATGTCAACAAGCTGAGTTAGTTATCAATTTCCAATTAGAACAAAGGAGATCCCAAGAATTTTGACATAAGTTTAAGGACCATTTTTTACCAGAAGCAAATAGGTCTTGTAAGATCGACTAGTCAACATTGAATCTTGATCTAATGCCATTAAATGGACACATTGATGTAGTAAAACATAAAACACATAAAGGGACCATCATTAGAGCTAAATATGGACCTATAGTTCATAAAACTATATCAGGCAGGGTTATTTATGTAACTTTGGTCACCTTTTCAAAGAAGGATCCATACATATATGAACTCCAGGTCCTTGTAGAGATAGAATGGGTCTATTTAGACCTATTATGATCCAAAAAATGAATTTATAGTCTATAGGTCTACATTAATATAAAGGCTATAGGGAAACCAATAATTTTAGATTGGTTTTCTATCTATATGATGGACTTATGATCCAGATATGAAGATAAATTAGAGATGTGATTAATGCAAAGGGTCTTCATCCTTTAACATAGCCATAATCTCGACAATCAACCACCTAAAAAGCACAAATACATTATCTAATCAAATCCATGATTATGATTTTTCCTCCTCAAGAAAGAAATGGTGTGAACGATCAAAGAAAAAGTCTAGTGTTAGGAACTATAGCTAGGAGAATTCAATGCATCCTCAAAACCTTTGGGGACTTTCTCACTCATCAAGCTATGGTTAGTGTCTTGATTCATCAAAAAGGTGGTGAGGCTTTCGTTAGATAAGGAGTAAAAGGTGGAAGCTTAGGTTTAATTAGTGACCCAGGATAAAGTGTTCTCTTTCTAATAGTGTGCTTCCACATCCTTTCTTTCTCTCTCTCTTCTCCTATATATCTTGGTCTCATTCCCATTGAAGGGGTTCTCAACTCTTAGAATTTAACATTATTTTTGAGATAAGGATACTAATTGAGAATCTTATAAAAGTGTGCTCATTTGATATAGTTAAACCCTATCAAATTATTATAATAATTTGCTTTTGAAGTATACAATCAATTCTTTGCCTATCTCTGGTCTTTAATCAATGCGTAGTTAACTTGTGTATGGTGAATTTGTGAAGGATATTTTTCCTAGCTTACTATTCTTTTGATTGCCTCTTTAAACTAACTTGTAGGTCTAGATTATTGTGATATTATGAGATTGAGTAAGCCATAATTATCTTTTACTAATCCAATTTGTGTTCAATCTTATATGAGTGTCCACTTAACTTTGGTGCATCACCATTTTAGTCTTCTTAGGAGCCCTTATTCTATTTCTAACCCTTTTCCTTGTAAATCATTAGTTTAGCCTTAGTTTATGTGATTATCAAGAGGAATCTATCCTTCTTCGAAGGTCAAACCCCATCACATGATACCCACAACCTAGGGTTGTTCCCATTGTGTAGCTTAATTGGAAAGGGCCTTAAGAACCCCCTCCAAGGGTGAAAATTGAGCCTACAATATGAAACCCTCATGGGGAATAAAACCCAATCTCAAGCCTAAAACACATGGACTAATATCTTATAATAAATTAAAAATAAGAGACTGCTCAAGTCCTTTAAACTAGAAAACCTTGATCATATCTTCTTGACCAAAGGCCTTTAGTGAAATACCTGTTTCACAAGGAGCAACAACCCCTAAGGAAAATCAAGTCCTTTAGACCATCCTTAAAGTGAACACCTACAAATTAGAATTTATGTCTTCAACACCTCATGATGGATATATTATTTCTAACCTATGCATAAACACCCTCTCTATCTCATACATGCCTCTCACATACGCATGCCACAATCTCTCTCCTTCTTCACTCAAACTATCCTCATATGCACACCCAGACCTCTTCTCATATCCTCAAACTATAGGATCACTATTTGGACATTATAAATATGACCTAAATTTCATACACATAGTTTTCACTTTGCTCTGCTCATCAATTGGGCACTCGACCTCTCCTTTGTTCCACAACTCTCACATACACCTTATACTAGCCTCTCTCTAAAGTCTTCCACAAATCTGAAAACCAACACATTTGGTTTCACCATTTATAGAAAAATCATGAATTAACAAGATAATAATATTTCCTTGTTATCCATAATACATTCCTTCATGCTTGAGGCATCTCACATGGTTCACACTTAAACACAATCCACTTTCAAATAGGCCTAAGTCTATTTTAGGTCCTATGGAATCCCACTCAGCTTTTTTACACTTCTTCAAGAAAATTAAGAACATAGGAACACTTTATAAATACATGGATGCATTTCACATGATATATAGGCCTCATTAATTTCTAATAATCATCATAGTAACCTTTTTATTAAGCACAATTCACTTAAAAAACATTCTATGCACATAATCATAATGAACGAACACATAGTCACCTTCTAAACCTTTGTTCATACTTCATACTATTAAAAAAGCCTTCATAATTCACATAGATCATCCTTATGTATTATAAAACATTATCAAATTCTATTTCATCATGAGATATCAAACAAACATCAAAATAAGCTCAATTACCCTTCTCAGCTTACTTACTGAACATGCATGAACACATAATAAAATTTGAACCTTAATATATTTGATTATATATACATTAAAACCTTTAAATTTGTATTTCCATATGTGACTTGGAGTGAAATACATATTTTATTTTTACACCATGGTAAAATTATACATCGATCTAAAGTTATGGCTCAGAAACCAAACACTAGTCTTTCCTTTATTAAATTCAAATATTTGAATTCAAACAGTCATAGTTAAACATCAAACACCATGCTTACATCTAATTTCCTCAATACTTTATATTGATTTAAAACCATTTATATAATTTTATATTTAATTAATAGTGTTCCAAATGCTAAATGTTAAACCTTGAACATGTTGACCTTATCTCGTGTAATCTTGCAATCTTGACTTAACACATACCGTCGATCTTCTGTACATAGCTCAGTCTTTAATAATGTTGAACAAATATAATTTTGAAATATTAAATTTAATGAAAAACATTTATCTTTATTAGTAAAAAAACATACTTATTTTTCATCTTCGAATAATCTTTATCTCTATCTCTACTCATCATTAAAATTTGAATACTTTGACCTTTTTGACTTATTGTGTACTATAGATTTAGATGTACAAACTCCTACACACCATCAATATCTATGGATCAGTCAGGTCCTTATTATGCATTATGCACCATTAAATTGATATATATGATCTTTCATGAGCCATAATATCTCCATTTGGTCCTATTATTTACCCTTCACAAAAATGACAAAGTATGGGAACCTTTGCATATCTCCCTAGAATGTCAACTTTACACCTTCATATCTTTTGCTTCACTCAAGAACATGGTCTAAAATTTAGACCATATAATATCATCACATAGAATAATAAAAACACGTTTCAATATTATCTTATAAACCTCACATGTGTGATATATAATGGCATAAAAAATGCTCACTCAGATTTATCTATTCATAAAGCCAACTATGTCAAAAACTATTTGGAAGATCAATTTTACACATGCATATGTTTTGATGCGCTTTGGTGCATGATATAAAATTTAGTGAAAATAAACTAGGAAAAAAAATAAACAAACACATATGATAAAATTATCCTAAAACATCCACATGTGTGAGATATGCCATCAAAAAATTGCTTACTTGGCTCATTCTTGCCTCATGCAAATTTGGCTAAGTATGGGAAAACATTGTCAAAATGCCTGAGAGCCCAAATTTATACCCAAATATCTTTGAATAAATTTAGGTTTATTACATAATATTTAGTGCATATAAATTAGGTATTAATTTTATAATAACCATATGACCAACTCCCATTAACTCATCCACATGTGGCAATGGTGACATCAATAAATTGCCTACTCAGATTTTCTACCATTAGACCCAAAATGTCTAGATGAAAACAATGGACTAAAAAATGAAAAAAACTCATGAAAACAAGGAATCAAATCATATAAACATATTATGGACACATTTCACATCCTCAAATCATCATACTCATCCCTGAACATCCTTAACCATGCAAACTTAGAAGATCAACCAAGCCTTCTTTAAGCATACTAGGACAAGCACATTGCACACTTTGTCATTGCCACTTAAGCTATCAAAGCACTTCATACACTCACCATGAATCTTCCATGACACCAACTTGACATCATTAAAGACTCTAAAACAATCTCCCCCTTTGTCATTGATGTCAACAAACATAATATAACAATACACAACTCACCTTTCTTGTCTCTCTTCAATTACTCCCAAGCTCATGTAATTTCTCCCTCTTTGACGTAATGAAAAAGTGGGAACCAACTAGTATTAACTACCTAAAAATGCTACGAAAAATATTATACCATCTTATAATGATAGTAAAAAATCCCCCTTACTTTGAGCCTACTTCTTTTTGTCTTGAAATCTTCCTCTTACTCCATGCCAACACTCTCTTCAACCAATTGCCGCAACCAATGAAGAAATAACACACAAGAATATTGAAATCTAATGGAACATATTAATAAACATCTAAGATGGAATCCCCCTAATATTTATGAGCCATTTCATCACTTGAGCATCTTCAGATCTTCATACACCATGAAGAATCACCATACAAGTTCACTAGCCTTCTCTCTCAAACCACCTCAAGGACTACCCACAAAAATTTATGCCAATAAAAAAATAGGACACATAATCTCAACCAAATTTATAACTCTCTTTTAAACATACATACCTTTCTATTTTGGAGATAATTAAACAAAATGCACTTATCTTCCCACTAGGCCTATCTAGTCTTCTTGTAGCCCTACCTAAAACTTATAGAGCCCATAACTTTTAGTAGATGAAATTTCAAGACTTGAAAATTAATATATGGATCAATAAATATTCCCCCTCAATCACAAAAATTTGCATCACTTATCTAATCATCTATAACATAATTCCTTCACAATACTATTAGCCAATCAGGCCTCCATCTTGATAAACACTTGAATATCTTGAGAAATAAAGACCTTCAAATCTCTATGAATCTTTATTTGAAAACACATTTGTCCCATTTAAATTATTAAAAATCATTATAACTCAACTCATAAGGCAAACCACTTTTCTGTCAAAGTTCAAAAACCCTATAATCTCAACATAAATAGAGTCAACAAACCTCTTTCTATTCAACATCTACTTTAAAAAATTATTGTACACCTAAAGACAACCATTACACTTCTAGACCAAAATTTTATCATCTACATATTTGGGAACCCATACATCCTATAACCCATTTTAGGACCTGCAACTCTTAAGCACAAACTAGGAAACTCAAGAGCAAATAAAAATGTCTAATTTGACTTTGACATACATTTAGACCATAAAACCACCTATAACATGCTAAAATAAGGTAAAAAAACCTTTATATGAAAAAATACCATCTTGAAAAAACATAAATCCTCTTTTTCTACTTGAAAAACTTTAATCTAACCTTATAGATTGACCATATACAACTATGACATCACTCAGACATTGCCATAGCATCTCTTCCACTTGGAAGAACCTACTCTGATTGAAAACACTCATCTCTATCCTTCTAGGATTATATGAAGAACACCATAACAACACTTTCTTCTCCACTTGAAAGGACTCTCTTAAGAAGCATAGGTAGAGACATCTTTTACACCATAATGCTCTTTAGAACAAAGTTAAGCTATGAGTGGCCCACATCTCCTTAGTAACCACTAGAATCCTTTTGTATCTATAATATTTCTTTATTTTGTTCTCCTTATTCTTAGTTTAAACTATGATAACTAGTTCTTTTTCTATATCACTCTCCTCTTCTAAGATAGACTTAACAACACATGATCAACTATGGAATGTTGACATACCTTTTCATTTTAAGAATCAACTTTGTAGCTTAAAACCTCATCATTAGGCATAGATAATTGATGTTATTTATATGAAGTTTGTTCAATAATAGTAGGATGTTCACTTGGATCCATACATTCCTCAAAACTAGTTTCAACTAGTACCTTGGTCTTCTCCTTGAACTTGGTCTCTTCATTCTCAATATGAGTAGACAATGAGAGCCCTTGGAACTCTTCTCATTCTATATCATTCTCTACCATAGAAAACATATTACTTGGACCTATAGACTCATCATGACTCACCTTTGGTTTTCATGAGCTAACTTGCCTTTTTCTTTGCAATCTTGGAGATTGATTGAACATATTTTGACTTAATGGCCTTTGCTTGTGAAATCCAAAAAAGTGACCTCTCTATTCATAGTTTTAGAAAACCATACTCCTTGATGGAAACTTATTTTGTCTTCTATTATTCAAACAATGTTTTACAAAGTGTCCCACATCATGAAAATTGAAGCACTCAACCTTGATCACACCTTTTGACTAATTACCCCCATTATAGTTTCAAGCAAATTCATTTCTAATAGGTCTCTCTCATTCTCTAGCCCTATGACCAAATTGATTACATGTGTAACAGTAACCATTAAAACTTGCATACCTCATGGAATTTGGTTGTTTGATCTATTTTTTATTCATTCTACCAACACCTTCATTCCTTGCCTGATGATTTGTCTTTAAAGGTTGATTTTCCTTATTCACATTAGTCTTCATCTAGTCTTGGGTTATAGTCTCTAGTTCTTCTTTGTATACAAGACCAATATTATCATTTTCATGCTTTTGATCATTTAGAATATTATCTAGATAACTTGAGATCTTTTCAAATCTCACAAATGACTTCACCTTACTAGATGTCTTCTCTAACTCAGATCTCAATAACTCATTTTCAATTACATACCTTGAAAATTAATCTTCTTTTGATTTTAGGCTTATAGATAGGACTTCCAATTAAAAACTAAGATGCTTTACTATATCTTCATGATATTTAGCATCTTCATCCATTCTTACCTCAAACACAATGAGTTACTACTCATAATCCTTGAGTTTAGATTTCATATTATTATTGATCTTATTCTCAATCTTCAATTCTTCATGAGTATTTGTCAATGTAGTCTTATAATCCATCTCATCTTCATCATCATATGAATCACACCAAGTAGATTCCTTTTGATTGGAGAAAATACCTTCCTTAGCCATTAATAGAGATTCATATTCAATAGGACCATCATATTCATGATCATATTCTAAATCATTGACTTCACTCCCATCTAATGAGCTACAATCTTTTATGGTGTAGAGACTCTTCTTGTCCTTGAAGTACTTTTAGTTGTCAAACCTTCTAAATCCATGTTTGCTTTTATCATACCAGAATGATCTCTTGCTATCATCATGACCTTGATCATGATATTCATCATCATCCTTATTATACTTATGTGGGCACTTATTATCAAAATGTCATATCTCTCCACAATTGAAGCATTTGAGAGGTAGTTTACCCTTGTATTTTATTAAGCCTATTTTTAATTTCCTTGAAATCAAAGCATATAGTTCATCCTCATCCATATCATAAATTTCATCCTCCTTGAGTTTCTTACATTAGAACTTCTTCTTTTTCTTCATTTTAGTCTTGAAATTTGCTTCCTTCTTTGGTGGTATATCATTATTATTCCTAATCTCATAGGTAATAAGGGTGCCATGTAATTGATCCATCTTCAATTGAGTAAGATCATGACTTTATTCAATTGCAGATAATTTTGGATCAAACTTGGGGGATAGAGACCTTAATACCTTCTAAAAAATTGCCTCTTTAAGGTTCTTTCTAAGACCTCTGATGATGTTCACAATCTCATCAACTCTTTACATAAATGATGCCACAGAATATTCTTCATTCATCTTGAGACTTTCAAATTACCTTTTGTGAGTCTCCAACTTAACAACCTTGACCTTTGAATTTACTTCATAAATAATATTAATTTTATTGTATATCTCTTTAGCATATTTACAATGGATTACCTTGGTGTATTCAATCTCTAAAAAACCACAAGTGATAGTATTCATTGCCTTGGAATTATTCTCAAACAACTTCTTGTCTATAACACTAGATGGAGTAGTAGGAGCAACATAACCATCCACAATACATTAACATACATCAAACTATAGGGCCATAATGTATGTCCTCATCTTTTCACTCCAAAAATCATAATTGGATCCATTGAACATTAGTGCTTACTTAGTAGAGAAACCTCCTTGATGACTACCCATATTGTATCTTGGATCACCTTCAATTTGTCAAGCCTTTTCCAAAGGTCCTCATTATGATACTAATTATTAGAGGTATAATCACTAAGAGGTGGGGTGAATTAGTGAGTTTAGATATTTTAATTAAAATTGTAGTCCTTTCAAACTATTTAACAATCAATATATAACTTGATCAAGTAACATTAAAAATAGAGCTCATTCATTCAATGCATATACAAGATCAAACACATAACACATAGTTCTTGTGAGAAACCCTCATGGGGAATAAAATACACTCTAAATAATATAACACATGGAATATTGTCCTATAATAAATTAAAAACAAGAGAATGGTCTAGTCCTTTAGACTAGCAAACCTTGATCATGTCCTCTTGACCAAAGGCATTTAGTGAAACATCTATTTCACAAGCAGCAATAGCCCCCAAGGAAAATCAAGTCCTTTAGACCCTCCTTAAAGTGAACATGTACACCTTAGAAATTATGTCTTCAACACTTGATGATGGATCTCTATTTTATAACCTCTGCACAAACACTCTCTCTATCTCATACAAGCCTCTCACATAGGCATGCCACAATCTCTCTCCTTCTTCACTCAAACTATCCTCATATGCATAGCAAGACTTGTTCAAATATCCTCAAACTATAATATCTCTATTTAAAAATAAAAAATATGACCTAAAATTTATACACATAGTCCTCACTCTGCTCTACTCATCAACTTATAACTCTACTTCTCCTTCGTTCCATAACTCTCACATACACCTTACACTAGTCTCTCTCTAAAGTTTTCCACAAGTCTTGAAACCAAAAGGTTTCATAATTTATAGATAAATCATGAAGTAACAAGATCATAATTTTTCCTTATTAGACACAATACATGTCTTCACCCTTAATTCATCTCACATGGGTCACACTTAAGCACATTCCACTTTCAAATAGGCCTAAGTCACTTTTAGGTCCTATGGAGACCCATTCAACTCTTTGACACTTCTTCAAGTAAATTAAGAACATAGGAACACTTTATAAAAGTATGGACCCATTAAAAATGATCTATATGTCCTACTTAACTACCAAAAACCATCATACTAGCCTTTTACTTAAGCACAATTCACTCAAATAACATTTTGTGCACACAGTCATAATGAACAAACACACATTCACCTTCTAAACCTTTATTTATACTAAATATGATCAAAAAAACATTAATAATTCACAAAAAGAATAATTATGGAGTATATAATATGATCCAATAAATAATTCATCATTACATATCAAAACAACATCAAAACAAGCTTAATTACCCTTCTCAAGTTATTTGTAGAACATGTATGAACACACAATAAAATTTAAACCTCAATATATTTGATTATATATACATTAAAATTTATATTTCCATATGTATCTTGGATTATTATACATATTATATTTTTATAACATGGTCAAATTATACATTTATCAAAACTTAAGGCTTAGAAACTAGACACTAGTCTTTCCTTTTTTTAAATTCAAATATTTGAATTCAAACGGTCACAGTTAAACATCGAACACCATGCTTGCATATCATGTCCTCAATGCTTCATATTGATCATGCACCATATATATAATTTTATATTTAATTAATATTGAACCAAAACCCGAGTTTTAAACCTTGAACACTTTAACCTTATCTTGTGAAATCTTGTAATCTTGACTCAATATATACCATCAATCTTCTGAATGTAGCTCGATCTTTAACAATGTTGAACAACTGTCACTTTGACCTCTTAAATTTAATGCACACCATTGATATAAATTATTATAGATATCTAATCATCTTTAATCCTTATAATAAGTTCTATATTTATCTCTACTCAATGTTAAACTTTGAATACTTTGACCTCTTTGACTTACTGTACACCATAGATTTAGATGTACAAACTCTTACGCATCGGCAATCTTTGTAGATTAGTCAGGTCATTATTATGCATCATGCACTATTTGATCAATGTATATGATTTCCTATGAGTTTTAGGATCTCCATTTAGTCTTGGTATTTACCCTTCATAAAAATGACTAAGTATGGGAACCTTTGCATATCTACCTAAAAGGATAACTTTGTACATCCATATCTTTTGCTTCGCTCAAGCACATGTTCTAAAATTTTTACCATATAATCTCCTCACATAGGAAAATAAAAAAATGTGTCAATATTATCCTATAAATCTCACACATTTGATATTTAATGACATAAAAAATACTCACTTAGATTTATCTATTCATAGAGCCAACTATGTCAAAAACTATTTGGAAGGCTAAATCTACACATGCATATGTTTTGATGCACTTCAGTGCATGATATGAAATTTAGTGAAAATAAAATAGGTAAAAAAATGAATAAAAAAATAGGATAAAATTCTCATTAAATTTCCACATGTGTAATATATGCCATCATAAAACTACTTACTCGGCTCTTTCTTGCCTCATGCAAATTTGGCTAAGTATGGGAAAACACTGTCAAAATGCTTGAGAGCCCAAATTTTCACCCAAATATATTTTATTGAATTTAATTGAATTAAATAATATTTATTGCATAAAAATTAGGTAATAATGTGATCATAACCATATGACCAACTCTCCTTGACTCATCCACATGTGGTAATGGTGACATCAACAAACTGCCTACTCAGATTTTTTACCATTGGA
Source organism: Torreya grandis (assembly GCA_037957365.1). Lineage (NCBI taxonomy): Eukaryota > Viridiplantae > Streptophyta > Pinopsida > Cupressales > Taxaceae > Torreya > Torreya grandis. The sequence continues at coordinate 3,384,714 of JARHVA010001023.1, read as the reverse complement.
CCCAAAATATCTAGATGAAAAAAATGGACTAATAAATGAAAAAAACTAATGAAAATAAGAAATAAAATAATAAAAAACATATCATGGACCCATTTTAAATCCTTAAATCATCGTACTCATCCTTGAACATCATTAACCATGTAAACTCTGAAGATTAACCATGCCTTCTTTAAGCATACTAGGACAAGCACATTGCACACTTTGTCATTATCACTTAGGCTATAAAATAACTTAATAAAATAACTAGGACACCTCCATAACACCAAAATTACATCATTTACAACTCTCCAACATTTTATAACTCTGTCTTCTCATTTACACATAGGTAGGTAGACCAAACCTACAGGCAACCACTTGAAGAAAAAGGAGCATAGTTAAAGTTTGAACACTTGAGGGTAGGAATAGAGGCTAAAAAAAGATATAAAATAGGGGTTTTATTATGAACTTGAATAAAAAAAATATATAGGTCACTCAGACCTCCAAATTTTATTTAAGGCTAATCAAGCCTAAAAGCTTATTTTAGACCTAGAAGGCCAACATCATGATTAAGCATACCCTAACCTTATCATAAAATAAATAACTCCACGATGAGGTGTAATATAAATTTTTAGGTATTAATGAGATTTTTTAAGTATATGTGAATATATAAAGGTCAATTTGGTTTTTAAAGATCTAACTTGAACCACATAGTCTACACAAGCAACTTAAGCTGCCTAATCAAGAACTCAGATATTTCACCACTATAGGACTTGGACCAAATGATCTTACCAATATATGAGGACCCATATGCACTTAATATTCATGGAAAAAAGAGTCTTTTTTAGGCACACAATTTTATGAACCATTTCTAAGACTATATATAGGTCTAGAATGCATGTAGAGAGCTCATGGTTAACTTCCCTACGTACATATCTTAACACACCTTTTGCATGGGAACCTAAAATTATCAAAAAAATTTAATGGTCTATGGAATAAATATCCATGAAAATAAGTTATTGTTTGTAGGCCCATACTTTATGAACCATCATTAAGATGGTGGACCTCTAAAATCCTCTCTAAACCTTACTACAGACCAGTCTTGAGAAAAGTGAAAATTCTTACACCCAAACACCCATGAATCACCATATAAACACTTGAATCATAAATTAAACTCAGAGAGGGTCCTAACCATGGTACCATGTTGTAGGAAATTATACAAAACTCTTAGAAAATAATTATTTTTGGAGAAAAAGAGTAGAAAGAGAGGTACAAGGTAGTTTTACAAGATGCCAATCATTAGAGATGTTTGTTTGAAACTTGTTTCATCTTCTCAAGACATTGGATGCCAAAGGATCTACCTATAAATGCCTCTATGAGCCTCTTCTAATCTAATAAAAAATCTACAAAATTGAAAGGAAAGGTGACCTAGTCAACTAATTTGACAAGTTTATAGGTGTTTCTTTACCAAAAGGACCAATGTTATGATTTGAAGCATTGATTCAGGCCTAAAAATCTTTTTTTCATAGGTTTTATAAAGTTTCATGTAGGTTTTCATGGCCATAAATTATTAAGAGTTAGGATACTATGCCTAATTGGCCTAGTAGACTTACTTGGTCAATCAAGTAAAGTTGAGAATGGCATAAGGAGACTATTGAGAGAGTTCATGTAGATAAATCATACGACATAATTCATCCTTTAGTGGCAATAATGCATAACTAACCCTTGAGTGGAAATCCATACATAATTGATCCTTGAGTGTTAATTCATACATAATTGACCCTTGAGTTTTAATTCATACATAATTGACCCTTATGTAGAAAATTATAAGAGTTGTTTGACAATTTAAATGCATATCATGCTTCAAGTTAAGGTTGAATTACTCAACTACATCTTCAACTACCTCATCTCAATGCATAAGAATCATGGAAGAACATCAAACATGGAGAGTTTTTGAGGAATATTTATAAATAGTTATAACTAAAGTAACATATGAATTAATGATGATCAATTGATGACCTTTTCTTCTCTCTTCTATACCATTATCTTTCCTATTCTCTCTTATTTATAATATATATTTACACCTTATGTCCTTGAAAAAGATCCTTCACCTGGGTATGAGGAAAATCTACCAAGTTTTTTACTTGATGCACCTCTTGAACTAATGAAAAAACTATTGTATTTACTCCATTATTGGCATATAGTGTGTTTATAATTATTTAGATGTGTATAAGTGGGATAAATCTTCCCTTATCATGTCCTTGTTAGACCTATATACTAATTAGTTGTATTATGCAGGTTGTGTGAAGTGTCAAAGTTTGGTGATCATGTTTAGAGTGTAATTTGGTTAAAAGTGCCTCAAGATAGGCATCTCTCCCTTCACCTCCAAGTTATAGTCATTCATCAAGACCTTCATATGGAACATTGTTGCTTAAGTGTTTTGGAGATGATACTTTAGTCTATTTTTGACTCATTAGTGTTATTATGAGTACATAATTGAGGGGATGAATAATTGGTGCATCACCATCATTAGTATAGGTTTTAAATTTAAGTTATATTTCTAACTCTTTTCATCCTCAAAGCAAATATATTTAAGAAAAGGATCCAAAGTTGATACATTAGAGGAGATAGCCTCATAATCTAGAGGTTTGGTTTAGTTATAGGTAACCCACAACTTGTATACCAATCTAATGTTAGTCTATGTTTTAAGGATATATGAAAATATACTTTATAGGGTGAAACTTGGGTTGATAATAGGTTTACCCCAAGTTTCAATATTTTATCTACACATGATCAATAGCATAACAAAGAAGATCATTATCACAGTGTGCTATTGGCATTCATGTTCCTTGTTGTATAACCCTTTAACACCAAAAATTCATCTTATCCATTAAAAATTAGATTTATGACTCCTAATATTTCTCTTTATAAAGGTAATGGTGATCATAAACAACATTTGCATGTATTCCATGCAACTTGTCTAAACTATGTAGATAATGATAAATTTTTGACAAAGCTCTTTCTAAGAAGTCTCAAATAATATGATCTTATATGGTTTTATGACTTTATTATTTAATTATTAAAGGCTTTCAACCCTTTGTAAAATTATTTATTAACGCACTTTTATATCAACATTGGTGAAAATTTATCATATGCTCAAATTGTAAAGCTCAAACAAGGTCCTAATGAAAAAATAAGTGAATATGTGTTAATACACAAGACTATGCTAGAAAAAATGATAAATCAAATGGATGATAATGAGATCCAATATATTTTCACTCAAATTTTACTATCTCTAATTCAATATTAAATCTTGTTTAAAAATTTTAATTTTATTCAATGAACTATGTTATATAGTTAAATAATGTGAGTTCCATTTGTTTACTGTGAACAAGATTAAGTAAACTTTAAGTTATCCTTATACCTCAAATGTCAAATTTTAAATTAATTCAAATTATTAGAGCAAACCAAATGAAATAAAGAATGAAGATAAGGTTATAGTTAATGTTATCCACAACCAACACAAAAGCTTCAATTAAAAGCTCCACTAAGGAGGCAATTTTCAAGGTTATCTTCACCTCCTCATGTATTATGAAAAAATCTACTTGAATGAAATGTAATAAATTTTTCTCCACCAATTGAATTAGAAATTTATATACCACAATCTAATTTTTTTTATGGTAGTACATATTGTGGGTACCATATATGTATTGGGTATTTCACAAATAGATGTTTCAAGCTCAAACACAATATTCAATATCGCATTGATGAAACAATCATCGATATTAGAACACATACTGAATAGGCTAAGCCACAATAAAATTATAATTCAAAGTTAAAAATGTAAAAATATATTTTTCCAAATCAAAAAGGAAATAAAAAGGATAATTTTAAAGTATAATATGCATATAATGCTCATCTTCCTCCTTCTACATTTGTACATCCACTTGATAATATCATTAATATAGTTATAAGTAAATAAGCATCATGTCCTATAATAAAATTTGATTATATTATGATGATTTAGATAAACATGCATTCATTATTTGAGAATATGTGGACAAATAATCCATACATAGTGTTATGATAGAAAATGGATCAAGTGAAAATGTATACCCCATAACACTTCTCTATTATCTTGGTTATACAAATCAATATTTACTTGATACTTGTATAATTGTCAAAGCATTTGATGGCCATATATAGGATACTCTTGGGCATATAGTATTACCTTTACAAGTGGGTCCTCTCATAGTACCCACTTCATTTTTAGTTATACTAAACATAGGGGTATTTGAGATATTAATAAGACATGACTGGATACAAAATATTATAGCATTACCTTATACAATACACAAATGTCTCAAATATTTTCATGATAATCAAGTGGTCAAGATTCTAGGAATACAATATGAATATCCTTTATAAAAAATGATCTTTACTTAGAAAAAATAGTTTCCTAGCATAATCATTGAGTACATGGCAATGAAATAGTCTACAAAACTATTCAAGAGCATGATTTACGTATTCGAAAGCAAATTATAGTTTATTCATCTATTAGTGAGCATGAACATATTACAGAATCAATTTGTCCATCTAATTATAGGCATGATACAATTACACATGAACCTATTCAAGTAGTTTCAAATAGCATGGTACATTATCCTAAGTAAAAAGTGGCACCTAAAAATAATTTTGGAATTCTTAAGTCATAATAGGTTATTCTTAAAGTTTCACCACATGGATAGGTATTATTTGTTATATATTCTTCTCCTACACATTAGGATATAGGTTTACATGGGTATATGAGTAGTGGTTTAGATTATTATATGACCACATGTGGTTGTTATTTAGATTTAGAGGCATCTATAGTTGGTACTTCATCTTCATAGGGAGTCACTCATTCATATCATGACATGGGATATATATATATATATATATATATATATATATATATATATATATATATATATATATACATACATACATACACACACACACACACACACATATATATATATACATACATACACATATATATACATATACATATACATACATACATACATATATATATATATATATATATATATATATAAATATAAATACATATATATATATATACATACATACATGTGTCTGTGTGTGTGTGTATGTGTATAATTGGTAAGATACTTGCATAATTATCTTTGTACATAGTTTCCTTGATTTTGTTTGACTTTAGCATGTTGGTAGCCTGGGAAATTATCAAATTGGACACACACACAGATATACACACACACACACACACACACACACACACACACACACACACACACACACACACACACACACACACACACACACACACACACACACACACACACATATATATATATATATATCGAACCCTCACATAATAAGGGATTTGGAAATTATCTGGCACACATATATAAACTATTATAAATTGATATAATATTCTCTATTATTCCCAAAATTTGAACCAATAATTAGGAGCACTCACAAGCCTAGTTGTAGTCATAATAAATCCAAGTAAAAAAAGTCATTATCAAGTATAAAATATTAATCATTAGTTATATTTATATAGTGAAGGATAAAAATTACACAATCGTACTAGCTAGGAAAACTACGTGTGGCTTGATTTACATCATTAGAGTATAGGATATGTAGGAAGTGGTTAATCATCAAATTGGGTTGATTGGATTCAGCTTAAACTATTACACTTTCCTATTTTTTACAAGTTCTTATCCCTTATAAGCACACTTAGGGTTTTAAGGTGCAGGAGGATAAAATATGGCATTGTGTGCATCATCAAGGTTTCTATTCACACATATAAAGCATATAGGGATAATAAAATGTGACCATCTAATGACAACCCCAATTTTTAGCATAGGTCACTACCGACCACTCAATTCAGTATCGATAATTGATAATAACATAGATCTAATGAAACTAACCCTATGTAGACAAAAATATAGTTCCAAAACTTAATGTATCACAAACTTGGTTTAGTTTATTTTCCATTGTCAAAATATAGACATAATCAAATAGTGAACCATAAAAATACTCATCCATTCTATGTACTTACTACATTTAGAATATGAAACTTATCAAATCATTACAATCAATTTCATTTTTTTACATTTGAATTCATGATTAAATGCCATATTTAATAATTTTAATTATATAGTAATTTTTATCTTATGGTTTATAAAACCAAAATAAGGTAAAACATATTGGTGAACCCATACATTTATCAAATTGAGTTAAACCCTAGATCTCCATTAGGGTTTCATGCTTTTAAGATTTTAGATTTTAGCCTTAGGGTTATATTTTTAGACTTGTTTTTTGATTATTCCCTAATAATGCATATTATCCATGGCTATAATGAGGGAAAATTATCACTTAAAATAATTCACCAAGGTACTTTTTTCATATTTTTCTACTTGGATATTTTATCTCATTTGTTTCAATTATGTAATTAACTAGGTCAATGGATCAAATCTAAGAACCTTAATAATGCTGAAATTAAAAATGAATAATCCCAAGCCTTCCTCAAATCATATTTTTCATACATCAATTATGGTTTGCATTTTTTCACCACTAGATGGTAGATGGTATGCATGGATCATTATTTTCCTCATCTTTATAGACCTCAAGGTTTTACTAGCTATCATATAGCTCCCATTATTCACCCACTACTTATTTTGGATTAATCAGTTCATGTTGTCAACACTAGATAAGCTATGGTGCCTTGTCAGCTAGGGTGCCTTGTCATGTGTGGTAAAACCAAGTTAGGCATCATGTTACTCCTCAACCAACTCTACTTCCTTTGATGAAATATAATTAACCCAAAGTGTATGACACCATAGGTAAAATAAAGAACAATCATTCTAAAATTTATATACTTGAGTTACTCAAGAGATCAACAATATACAAAGACATCATATATAAGGCATTAGAAGAAACAAACTCCTTAGTGATACACAACTTGCATTATTCACCTATATCATGAATACATTCCAGGATATTGAAAAAATTATCACCTATGACTATAGACACTATTTTTGAATTATATAACAACTCAGTCTAGTACACTTGTAAAATACAAACCTTGGTTATTCATTTTAATTCTATAATTTTTCCACTACCTAAAGGCTCACATCTATTATCCCTTTGTTCTTATTATTTATCTCTTAGTCTAACCAATGTTATTATGATGAATCAAACCCTATATCACACCCAAAATTCTAAAAACTTGCTTATCTTATTTCTTTATAAGTTTTAGACATGTGCATGTTTTCTAACTACTAAACACTTGCATTTCAATTAGATGCCTACGTCAATACAAGTGTCCTATTCCAACACATGTTTTTAGTGCACTAAATTCATCCAATCCAAAAATGAAACATATCCCTATGGTCAGCCTAAGTACTTTAATGTAAGATATTCTCCAAAAGGATTGGTATATATGCATTATAAATCCTAATTTATTACTCACCTATCATAAACCAAATGAATCACAAGGAAACTTACCAAAATCATTCAATAAAGCATTCAAGTGAGATAATATTCCTTATTTTCCCTTATTTACATATTAGTCATAGGGTTATCATATCTATAGTTCTAAAGTATTGATGGAGAAGCCCATGCATTATATTTTCCAAATTGCAAGCTAGGACACTGTTGTACTTACTTATCATATATTGTATCCTTATGCACACACAAGCCCACATGTAGGGGATAACTACATGAGTTTAAGGACATATTTAGAGGAGAGGCTATGTAGACATCACCCACTAATAGAGGGGTCTTTAAAAATAGATCAACACTCTAAGACCACTAATCCATTTTTCCCATAGTCACTATAAATATGGATAACTAGGGTTTTTATATTTAACAAGGAACAATAGTCTATGAGATAGATATGAACACACTAGAGTGAAAGTGACAAAAAAATTAAAACATTGCAAGTGGTTATATCTATATCTAGAAGGTATTCTACACTATACACCTATGTCTAGGTTGGATAAAGGCATTAACATAACCGTCTAAGGTCGATGCAAGTGTTAGAGGTCATAGAGGTAAAATTTCCATAATCTAACAACTTATCTAGAATCCAAATCCAGTGTATTTCTAGCATGTTTCACATCAAATATAAATTCACACAGTAATATAGTTATGTTCCATTGTTTTCCATTTATCATAATATTAATCAGTGGTTGTACTTACTATTTTTAGCATATCTTAGTATTAAAATTTAGAATATTTTTTTAATCCAAGTTTACAAATTAATTAGCATGCTATAAAGATAGTTTATCACCCTTTTTCCCTAGGCTATCTCTATCCCCTTTAACCATAGATTCATTAATCTAGATTTTAGGGTTAAACAATTACAATTACGAAAATTAGAGCAATAAAATATCTAAAAGGCCATGTTAGAGAAAGATATGTTACAAAATACCAATAATTTAAATCATAAATTACATATTTTCCTTGTGTTTAAGAAAAGATATGTGAATCTCCTCTAGTCCATAATGAGATGTAAGTTCCTAATAATGAGAACATGCTTAAAAAAACTTTCAAGAAATTAATTCCAATCTATGGTGTAATGGGTTTTTCATAACAAATTCTCAAAATCATACATCACAAGTTCAAAAACAATATAATATGTTACATTTATCCTATAATAATGATTACATTGATGATTATGATATTAATAATATAAAATCAAGGTATGATATTGATGATATTGATTACAAAGCATATGATTATGACACACATGATATGGGGCCTCCACAAAGGCATCTCTTTGATGAGATCTTTGGGTTCTAGTAGTACTTTTACCTACACATGATCATTATAAATCTAGATTGTATCATTCTATGATCATTTTACATTGTCATGTTAAGATTATATAATTACACATTCCTTTATCCATACTTATATCTTTCATAGTGTATTTGATATGATATGTAATTAGCATTTTTTTATAACACATATGATCCATGGAATATTATGTTATGTTATGTTGGTTGCTTATTGTCCATTTTCTTTTTTTAACTTATTTGAGTTTGTTATTTGATTGTTATTTTCATGACTTATATTACTTGTTTGAGCATTTGAATATGCTCCATTGATTTGGCCCCCATGCCTATGTTTTCCTTTTGTGAAATTTGCATATGTCATTACTTTTATGGAAATTTGAATATGTCATTCTTTGCTTTATGTATATTTTACTAAGTCATGTCCCTTTGATTGTGAATAATTTAAACATGCCTCTTTTTCGAGGTCTAACTGGATAATTATCTTTTGATTTAAATTTTGAGTGATCTTGTATATATGCTTGATTACATATTGATCTTATATTTTTACTATATATATTTTTCCATGATATATATCATGCATTTTAGGCCTAGATGTCATCACATTTTACACACTTCAATGATATATCTACCTAAACATGTTTCTTCTATATGCTAGATACATTAAAAATTTACATGGTTATATTATTATTTTGAGGTAATATAACTGCCAATTTCTACTTCCCATCACCTAAAAATGGGGGAATATAGTGGGGGAATGCCATAGAGGTATGGCTTCCACATTCTTCATATATTAAGATTGCAGTGGGGGAATGTTTTGGAAACATGTTCTCCACACTGATTCTAGTTCTCAATTTTAGATATATGGTGGGGGATTATTATGGAAACATGTTATCCACACACTAAATTTTAATTTTAGATTATAGTGGGAATATGTTAGGGAAACATGCTCTCCATACTTATAGAGTTTAAAAATTGACTAAATTGCTTAGTTATATGATTCAAATACACATTTATGCTATAATTATATACATTGGTACCATATTATACCCAAGTTTCTATATTATACATATATAAGGTAAACATCATATGCAAAGAGAATATTAAATTTTAAAATCAAATTATCTTTCAAATTTCAAACACTTCTATGAACTTTAGCTCACTAGGTTGGATTATTACCGACTATATTGAGCCAAGCTACTATAGTAGTTGGTTCACTTTTAGTATGGTTGAGGTGATTAAATCACTCAATATTGAAAATTTTATAGGATTGAATTGATTACATCATCCAAACTTACCATATTTATAGTGTGTTGACTTAGTTCACTCATGCTCATTAGGTTATAAGTATGATTGGTTTGCACGGTTGAGCTAACCTCAATTTTCAAGTAGAAACTTACCTTTTTCTCCAGGATTAGGGGCATATGTCTTCTAATATTTATATGCTTTCCATATTTTATGTTTGTCTTAATCTTAGATCTAATGGTTTATAATGTTAAATCTTTCCAAATCAAATTACCAAAAGGCAAGGTGGTTGCATCAATACATAGGGGTACTCTTAAAATTTGTGGTTTCCATTTCAATGATTTTAATTTTTGATTATATGTAATGATTATATATTATAACATGCTCTTGGTTACAGGTCAGACACCAAAAAATCACAAAAGTTCATTTAAAGCCAAGGTAGGTTATACACATCTATGTATGCACTTATTTTATTTTAAACTATCAATTTCATTACTAGGTTAAAGGGGGGAAATGTAGACACTAATTTTGAATTATATAACACCTTAGTCTTGTACACTTGGAAAATACAATCTATGGCTATTCTTCTTTATTATATATCATTTCTTGTTATTGAAAGGATTTCATTTATTATCTCTTTGTGCCTTTTACATATCTATTATTCTAATCAAAGTTATTATAATGACTCAAACTTTCTATTATACCCATAATACTATAAAACTACTTATATTTTATCTCTACAAGTTCTATTAATATATTTTCAAGCTACACAAACTCTTGTGTCCTATTAATATGCCTATTTTGATGCAAGTGTCCTATCCCAATGAAAGTATCCAATTCCCTAAAGTCATATAATTTTCAAATGAAACATATAGCTATGGTCAACCTAAGTGCTTTAATATGAGACATTATCCAAACAAATTGGTAAAAATGCATGATCAATCCTCATTATTTCATCACCTATCATAGACCAAATGACTCATAAGGAAACTTACCAAAAACATTCAATCAAATGTTCAAGTGAGAAAAGCTTCCCTATTTCCCCTATTTCCATATCAAACATAGGGATGACACATTTATAGGTATAAAGTACTAAAGGAGTAGCCCATGAGTTATATTTTCTAATTTACAAAATAAGTCACTATTGTACTTTATTATCACATATTTCATCCTTATGCACATATAATCTCACATGTAGGTAAGAACTACATGATTATGAAGACATCTTTAGATTAGTGGCTATGTAGGCAAAACCCATTTATATATGGGTCTTTGGGATTAGATCAAAACTATGAGCCACTAACCCATTTTTACCATGGTCACTATAAATATGAATAAATAGTTTTTTAAAATTTGAAAAGGAGTAATAGTTTATGAGACAAATATGATCACACCAGAGCAAAAGCAACAAAAACCCAAAATATTCTAGGTGGTTGCATCTAAATCCAACATGTATTTTATATTAGATACCTACATCTAGGTCAGATCAAAGTATCAATGTAACCATTTAAGGTTGACACAAGTGTCTGATGTCACAAAGGTCAAATTTATAGAACTTGATAACTAGTCCAAAAACTAGATCGAGACTATTTCTAGCTTGTTTCACATCAGATCTAAATATGCACAATAATCCAAGTACCATTATTTTCCATTTATTATAATATCAATCATTGGTTGTACTTAATATTTTTAACATATCTTAGTATTAAAATTCATAATATTGTTTATCTAAGTTTTTAAATTAATTGGCCTATTATAGATATATTTTATCACCCTTGTGCCCTAAGCTATCTCTATCCCATTTAACCCTAAACTCCTTAATTTAGATTTTTGGGTCAAACATTGACAAATAATATTTACCTATGCAACACAAAATAAATTAACATATTCAATTATTTAATAAATTTCAAGTCCAAAATAAAGTGGTTAAATGTGTGTTGGTATTAATGGTTCCATATTAAATATATGTACCACTATTTTCTTATAAAAAGTAGGGATCAACATGTATATTACTTAAAAATTATATCAAATCATAGGAGGATTTGAAAACACTTCATGTTAAATATTTGGGACTATATCATTAGATGTAAAACTAGGTCCCAAGATGGTACCTACTACCTTCCATATTATCCTAATTAGTTACATTATAACTTAATTTTGGGGTGACCTTGTATACATGTTGTAGAAGCAATATCATCACTTACATAGATGTATCAAATTCATGCATGAAGGATATTATTATACATAACCAATAGACAATGACCATTTTAAATATTGTAAGATGACCCAATATACTAATTAGATCCAACCAAATTCATAGTTAAGAGTTCATTCTATCACTCCTCCATCAAAATCCATTCCAATAGCTAAAATGTATAGATATGAGTTAGAAACATAAATTATTCAAATGGACAATAAACTAATCATAATATATAAATAAACTAAATAGAATAAACCACAAGCTAATACAAAACAATTAAAACCTATTCTCAACTTCCCTTTACTAGTGAATTTATATTATCAAGATGGCATGGTCATATTATTACAATAGTGATGATGAGGATCCAAGCATGATAGATGTGATATATGGTCAGCTACATAATTTACATTAACATAATTTGAATCATTATGTTGATTAACCCTAATTTAAATAAATTGAATATAATATAATAAAATGTTGTAAATCAACTTGTAATAAGTAAATTAGAAGAAAAACACTAAAATTGACAAAATACAATCAAATGAAAGAAGACTAAATATGAAAAAATGAAAGAATTAGTTGTTTTCAACCTAAACTCCAAATATATGAAATTGAAATATAACTATAACTAATGAAGATAGACTTATTATACGAATGCACAAAGACTTAGACTAAAATTGATGAAGGACAACATCATCCAAACTAGGATAGGGTCGAGTGGCTCTTAAGTCCTAAGTTGGTCAATTTTGTCCTCTAAAAAAAAGTGAAATCATTGTATAATAATATAAAACAATGTGAATCATGTTTGTGTATGGATATTTAACCTTTTGGTCCATGAAAATGACTTGATAAAAGTTAAAACCCTAATAGGGCTTGTAAAGGCTAAAACCCTATAAATAGAAAAAAATGGGGAGTGTAATGGATTGAGATGACCCTAATCACCCCCATGTTAAATAAACACTATATATGTATCCAATTCTTAGGTAAATCAAGCTGAATTAGTTATCCCACTTAGAGTTATTTGTGAAATTATGTTCCTTTGACTATATTAATGCATCTAGATATGGATTGAACACTTGATCATGCTTTGCTTTGACTTGGATAAAATAGGATCTAGACTTGGTTGAGGATTAATTCAAATGATTAAAATTATATTTGGAAATAATAGGGAATTTTTTCTCAATGTACAATAATTTAAGTGTGTCTTTGTATTGAAATTTCCATGTGATTGAGTAGGTGACTTAGATGTGCCTTTATAGCCAATCAAAATGATATAACCTCACACTACCTATCTTTAAAATATGGACCAACCTATGAGGAAGGGTTAAAAATTGAAAATTGAACATTAGAGGGGCTAAGGATAGGATAAAACCATAAATTAAAATAGCATCTATCAGTATTGTCCTCTACTAGTAGATTTTATCCTTTAGGTAAATGTGTGAATGTTGGGTCATAAGATGTTTGTACATATGCTTAGAGGGGTTTTTAGTAGTCTAGAACATTTATGTGTGTATTATATATAAATTTAGAAACTAATATGTCTACATATGTTCTTAGGATAGAATAAGGTTGTGAAATAGGTCTAGATTAAGTTCTCAATTCAATTAAAGTGAAACAGGGCCAAAACTAACATTATCAAGTATTCATGATCAGATTTGAGAGACTACGTGTTCTTCCACTTTAGTCTAGAAATGAAATTACTAAAGTAAATGAAATAAATACCTGATCATGTACAACATAATTTACCTTTGTAATAAAGTTCCAATCATTCAAGGTGCTCCATGGACAATCTTACATAGATGTAAAAATAGATAATGCAAATATATAACACTGAAAATTGAAATGTAACATACATTTGAAAAGATTAAAAAGAACAAGAAATGAGTACACTTGTATGTCTGAAATCAATGTTGTAATTTTAATTTTTATTGGAGATGATGCTTCCTTGAAGCGTTGGAGAATGCATGATTCCCACAAAACACCTAGATAATTTCATTCATTAGTTGAACCAATTTATAATTTTAGGTTGATCAAGCCCCAAATTGAATTGAGTTTGTATATAAAATAGAACCCATTAAGGGATACAAAAACCTCAAATTTATTCACTAATATTTGTAATCTCAAGATTTAAAATAGTTATTATACATATTGGATTTATAGAAAATAATTTTATATGGCACACAAAATCTAAGTTATGCATTATGCATTTTAACTAAATCAACCATTACAAATTTCTAGTAGCTTCAATTGTCACTTTGTTCCTTTGTTCCTAAATGTATGACAAAAAAGACAATGGAGAACATCCATGATCCTATTATGTCCACAAATAACAAGTAGTATTTAAAAGCATGGCATGAATCTATGTCATATCCCCTAAATTTGAAAAATATTATAGTGTACATGAATTATATCATGCCCCTATTGATAAATGTAGAATTTGTAGTTGTATGTAGATGTAAATTTATAAGTCATGTTTGGAACTCATGCATGAATATGTATCATACACCCAAAAATTTATGAATTTCTACTTTGTTATTTTATATATATGTAAATTTTTATGTTATGTTCGAAACTCATGCATGAATATGTATCATGCACCCAAAACTTTATGAATGTTTACTTTTTTTTATGTAGATGTAATTTTTTATGTTATGTTCTAAACTCATGCATGAATATGTATCATGCACCCAAAAATAAATGAATGTTTACTTTTTTCTTGTAATTTGAGTGTATATGCATGGAATATGCCCCCATAATCTATGCTAATGATTGAATTTTGAACCATTATGAAATATTTGAACTATATTGTGTACTAGAAACTAATTTATTCTCTTGAAGAGGATTTATACCATGTATGAAAATACCACTAAAATTTACTCCTTTGGACATGAGGGAAATTATCATGAAGTTCAATCATCTAAAAATAAAATTTAAGTATACCATGTGTAGTAAGATGAAATCATTGAATATTTTAGAAGATGTAAAAATTATGTCAACATAGTAAGAGATGTACCATTAAAATCAAATATGTAAAATAAGAGATAAGCCTTATATAAATGTATAAATGAATCTCATATAACTAAATTATAAAATTAGAATCATATACATTAGGTAGTGCATGATATAGATCATAACACTCATCAAAATTAATAAGATCAATAATCACAAAAATACTAAAGAGCAATGTAATACACTAGGTTCATTGTATATACACATAATATTTTTTTTAATTTATCATTATCGAACACTTTATCATGTAGTGGTTTTTCAATGCATAAATTTCCCTAAGTGCACACCTTAAATGGTGCATTGAGAATGAAATGGGAAAGGATTGTGGCGATTTGTGAGAGATGTTTTTATTATATCCTAATTACATCGTTTTTAATATTAGTTGGACCTCTTCTAAGTGTTTATCCTTATATATTTTTTATTTATCTCCTATCTATATTTTATAGCTTCCCTACATCCTTCAACATGGCCAATATCATCTATTTTTTCCTTCACCCTTACTTTAATATATCGCTAGCTACATATATTTCTTAGCCTTATTTTTGACATTTTTGCTATATCAACATGGTCTATATAGTTCTATATTAGTTGACTTCTTTCAACTCTATCAATTGGGTCGATATCGTCAACTTAGATTTTAGGGTTGGTTGTGAGTATTGGACACACACACACACACACACACACACACACACACACACACACACACACACACACACACACACACACACACACACACACACACAATAGGTTCATATTTAATTCATATCATATCATATACCATTTAATCACTCTAATTTACCTAGTACTTTTCCATAAGTACCATTTGGAAAAGTTAATGGGTTAGAACCTTATCTTGAGGAGTCTTGTCTTTTGATGCCATTAAAGTTTAATAAGAAGATTGATTGGGAGTTCCTAACTGAGGATATCTTAGGTATTCATCCAACCATTTTAGGTATTTAACCTAAAACATATCTTGTAAATATCCACTTGATCTAAGGAGATATTGAAGCATTGAAGGGTCCACCAAAAGGTAAGTATTTTTATCCCTATACTCTTTCATTAATTTACTCAATATAATAGATGTTTCTTGTTTCTTTATGAATATATGTATGTGTATCCTTGTTATGACTTTCTACACATTGAATAAGATGGTGTGGCTATAGGATTTATTTGAATTGTCATAAATCAATTTAGGTTACATATACCCTAATTTAATTGATCATTTCCCTTATCCATTTTCAATCATTCTAACTCATCCTTTAGTATAGTAAATATCTTGTGCAACCATTTACTTTACAATCATAGTATATATCTATTTAGGTCTAATGAGAGATAAATATCTATAAAATTTATTTGGTCCTTACCTAATCATCCAAGTATTGTAGGATCTATTTAATTGACCTTATTTGATTCCCAATTTATTGAGAGAAAGTGAAAAGTTTTAGGTCATATTATGCTATGCATATATTTTGATAAAATTTAAAAATATTGTTCCACATTCCATTTTATTAGTTTCATGTTTTTCCTTCTAGCTTCTTAGAAAAATATTCTAAACCATCAGTCTAAGTATATTGGCCAACCCAATATATTTTCTTGCTTATCTATGAATGAAATCAACCAATCTAGAATTTGTTATGTGTTTTTACACACTATATCATCTAGCCCAATATAATTTTGTCTATGTGTACAATTGTACCAACTAGAGTGATATAATTTTTTGTGTTTAATTTGAGTGTATTAGTATTAAAAATGTATCAACCAACCTAATAATATTATATTTTACTATTTAATTTCACTACATGTTAAAAATATATATTTTGATCTTTATTTTTCTTTTGTTTTACTTATAAAACTTATTTCTTTATTTTTTAATCTATATATAAGCTATCATTTTTAGAAAAGTAGTGATTTATTTTACCAACACCATTGTGTGAGGGGTACTACCCTAATACTCATACCATTAGACAACATGATGCAAAAAATTTAGTTTCTATATACCTCATATATATCACAAACATATTGGCTTTCTATTTTTATTTAGTTATAGGAATCTATCCATCCATTTGATTTTGTAGTGCACTGGTAAGTGGTTAGCCCCAAGAAGTTACTTTCAATGTACCTTTATTCACTATTTTACAACTAAGATCATTATGTATAAGAGCCTAAAATTAAATCAAATCCTCTTTAGTATACCTCCCTATCTTGATTTTTAAAAATTAATTAGCTAATTTTTTTTTTCTTACAAACTATATTAGATAGCTTGATACCATTACGTGTTATGTTTGTGAATTGCATCAGCTAGCCCAATATAGTTTTAAATTACATTGGATAGTATAATTATTTTTAAAAATCTCCCTAACTACATCATCTAGCCTAATATAATCTAATTATACCTTATTTATACCAACTATATCATACAACTTGATACAATTCTATCCTATCATTATAATATATCAGCTAACTTGATATAGTCTACATTTTCCAATTCCATTTATCAACTGTATTAGTTATCTTGATGCCATATAACTCTATTTTTCATATTTCAACTACATTGGCCAACCTAATTTGTTAATCTTTTCTCTTCTACTATGGAGTACATTTTTCTCAATTTGAAGAGAAAACCCAATAGGATTTAATGGAACTAACTCCCATAAAATCCATAAAATCTATATGAATTATAACATGATTGAAGACCAAGATGCAATAAATTTTTATGTGACTTCAATCCGTGTCAAGAATCTAGAACATAAAGCTCTGATACCACTTTGTCAGGATTAGGAGCACAATTGATTACCTTTGTATAAGCAACTAAACATGGAATCCAAACCAGAAGTAACAAATAACTAGAAACAACACAAAATTTGAGAGATAATACACAATTGTATTCAACTCATCCAAAAATAAAATACAATCAAGAAGATGCCACACTCTTCTCACACCTCTGAGGCTTCCCACACCTCTAAGACTTCTAGTAATTCTCAATCAAGAGTTCTCTCTCTCAATTATAGTCACAACAATCAACTCAAACACAGAGTTTGTTGTTCACCTCCAACCAGTCAGTAACAATACTGCCAGTACCAAGTACTCCACATACTCCAAGTAGATCTCCTTGATCTTGCAACAACCTACAAATCAATGACCTTACTTACCATGTAGATCTTCTACCTGATTTTGCAATAACCTGCAGATCAACTGATCTTACAATTGGAAGGATCTCTTCCTTGTCCTTGATTACAATATAGCCCCATGGGTCTCTTAAATAGACTTCATGTAAATAATAATTAGACTTCCTAATTACAATAATTAGACACATAACTCAAGACTAAAATTATCCTCTTACATGCAAACTAGTCATTCAACAAACTAACTGTTCGTGTAACTAACAGTTTTGGAATGCACAAGAGACCAACATCAGTCCCTGTCTACCTGGAGATGACCGACGTCGGTTGACTCCTCACTAACATCAGTTACTATGAACACTAAAGATGACCACCATTGGTTGTGCTATTGACATCGATTTCTCTGTAACTTAACAACCTCCTCCAATTTGCATCCTGATGAAGCTTTTAGCTCCACACCCTAATAATCTCCCACTTGGAGATAAATATCTGCACCTGCACCTATACCTGTACATCATCTAAATTTGTTTTTTGACTTGTATCCCTCTCCAAGCTCAATCTTGAAGACCAACCACCACACAACCTGTGATGCTCCACCTGTCATCCAAGTAACTTGCCATATCTGAAGTGGTTGACCCTGCATAGCATGTCGACCTGCTACTAGTCCCTCTCAAAAACTTGAGAATCCATTGAACTACTCTCTAGTGCTTCTTTCCCAGATTGACCACAAATTTTTTGATAGCACCCACTGCATGGGCAAACTTAGGTCTAGTACACATGTACTTAACCTCATCATGTGATTAGGGACACTATTCTATGAACTATCCATCCATAGGTGTGCTTACTGGTTCTGCATCTTGCACTACCTTCACACAATAATTCTGAGACAACATCAACTTGTGATCTTCCCTATCTCTAGAAATACTCATGCCAAAGAATTTTGCTGCTCCTAAATTTTTCATGACACACCTCTGAACTAACTTTACCTTTAGCTCAGTAACTCCCTGCATGTGTGACCCTGAAACAAGCATACACACTACATATAGTAATAGGATAATGTAGCTAATATTATCCAACCTGGTAAAGAAACCACAATGATCACATTGACATTGACTAAAGCCATGCTTTGTCATACCCCTATCAAACCTCCATTATCCTATAGCTTTCTCAAGACCATATGCCCTGGCCTTCCGTCTCATGTATCCATTCTCTCTCTTCTTTAACTTAGCTGGCAAATCTACCAAATCTCTCATTTGGTTCTCTCCCAAGGAATCATCTTCCTCATCCATGCCATGCTCCCATTGTTTCTTGGATTATACCTACTCTGCTTCTTTAAAACTTCCTGGTTCTTGACCATCAGTGAGCAACAAGTAGTGTAAAGAAGGGGAATGACAAATTTGAGGCTTACTTACCTTTTCAGTCCTCCTTATGGGCATTTGAGATCCCTTGACAGATTGCTATCCACCCAAAATCTATTTTCTGGTTGACTCTAGTCTGCACATGACCAATGTCAAATCCTCCTGATCGCCAATGCTAATTTTTTGATTGATGTCAATGTCTTGACCGCTGACATCATCTTTCTAACCGATGCCGGTGTCCCCCTATCTATTGACGTCAGTTCCACCTAACTGACGCTGGTACCTATGTTATCTTATGAGTGATGACTTTTTACCTGCAAGCTTACTTTGAATCAAAACCTTGTCCAAACTGCCCTGCTCAAAATTATTCAACCCCTATGACTGATTTCTATCCGCCATCTTCTCCTTGAACACCAAGGCTTTTTTGTTCTTGCCAAAAACATCAAATTTTCTCTTTGTGCAATAAACTCAATCCTTTCTTGTAGTAGTAGTTTCAAGAAACCTTACTTTCTTATATTGCTTACAAAAATCTCAATCTATGCCTCCCAAATCTGAACTCTTACCTTTTGACTCAAGAACATGCATCCCCTTCTTATTCATGTGACCAAGCTTATGAAGCCACATCTTTGAATCTATAGCTAAAGTAGATAAACTAGAAGGAAAATTAGTAATACAAGTAGATAGATAAAGAGTACCTACTTTTTTACCTCTTGCTAAAACAAGTGGACCCTTAGTAACTTTCCAAGAGTCTGCTGTGAGAGTTACTATGCATCTCTCATCACCCAACTTTCCTATAGAAATTAAATTTTGCTTCAAGACTGGGACATGCATGACCTCCTTCAACACCCATGTGTTGCCTATCTACAATTTCAGCTGCACTTCCCCTTTGCCAACCATTTGACATGGCTTACCATCCCCTAAAAAAATCTCTTCAAAGTCTCCCTGGACATAATCATGAAAAGATGCTCTATTTAGGGTTGCATGGAAAGAGGCACCAAAATCTAAAACCCAAGATTCCACTTTATCCAAGGAACATACAAGATCATCTTGTGTAACAATATCTGCTATATCTGCTTCTTCATTTTCTTCATGCTATTCTTCAACCAACCAAAAATCTTTCTTTACATGCCCTTTCTTTCCACATGCTAGAAAATTTTCCTACCAGGGCTGGATCTAGGTCTCCTGCCTTTCTTTGACTTCCCTTGCTTGATCTTCTCTCTTTACTTTTCTCTGCTTTCAACACTCAAAGCATTCCCTGATGATTCACCTGTGTTTTTCTTGCAAATTTATTCATTCAAGATTACACTAACAACATCATCCACTTTTAAGATATTTGAAGCAGACACAGTATTACTAACTACCATTACCAAACTGTCCCAACTTTTAGGTAAGGAGCATAAGATTAAGAGAGCCTTAATTTCATCATCAAAAATAATATTGACTAAAACTAACCGATTTACTAATCCATGGAAATCACTAAGATGACTATGTATCGATCCACCTTCCTGCATTTGCAAATTAAATAATTGCTTCATAAGAAATACCTTATTTGAAGCTAAGGGTTTTTCATATAAATTTGTAAAAGATTCCATTAACTCTACCGTTGTCTTAGCCTATGATAA
The DNA here is from genome assembly GCA_037957365.1 of Torreya grandis. Lineage (NCBI taxonomy): Eukaryota > Viridiplantae > Streptophyta > Pinopsida > Cupressales > Taxaceae > Torreya > Torreya grandis. The sequence goes on along the minus strand of JARHVA010001023.1, from coordinate 3,363,360 downwards.
GCTAGAAATCACAGACGATGTCAGGCTCAACCTTATAGTTCCCAGAGCCTTTCGATCAAGAACCTTCCATTCTTCATTTTTCATATCCATGGGCTTGCTTGCAACCCCACCCAAAGATAAGTATAGATCTTTTTGATACAGATAATCTTCTATATGCATCCTCCATAATTGATAATTTGTGCCATTGAATTTTTCCATTCTTAGCTTACTTTTTTTTGCCATTGTTATACTCCCACTCGAATAGAAACCCTTGTGAGTGACCTATAATCAAACACAAACACTTGCTCCAAACCAGGCTCTGATGAACCTACAACCTTTCTCTGACAAACCTACCCACTTGGCTCTGATGAACCTGCACTGAACCAACACCCTAGTTTTGATAAACTTGTCCACTGAACTAACACCTTGGCTCTGATACCACTTGTCAGGAATATAGAACATAAAGCTTTGATACCACTTTGTCAAGATTAGGAGCACAATTGATTACCTTTGTACAAGTAACTAAACATGGAATTTAAACTAGAAGTAACAAGTAACTAGAAACAACACAGAATTTGAGAGACAATACACAATTGTATTCAACTCATCCAGAAAGAAAATACAATCAAGAAGATGCCACACTCTTCTCACACCTCTAGGACTTCCAGTAATTCTCAATCAAGAGTTCTCTCTCTCAATTACAGTCAAAACAATCAAGTCAAACACAGAGTTGTTGTTCACCTCCAACCAGTTAGTAACAATACTGCTAGTACCAAGTACTCCATGTACTCCAAGTAGATCTCCCTAATCTTGTAACAACTTTCAAATTAATGACCTTACTTACCATGTAGATCTTCTACCTAATCTTGCAACAACCTATAGATCAACTGATCTTACAATTAGAAGGATCTCTTCCTTGTCCTTGATTACAATACAGCCCCATGGGTCTCTAAAATAGACCTCATGCAAATAATAATTAGACTTCCTAATTACAATAATTAGACACACAACTCAAGACTAAAATTAGCCTTTTACATGCAAATTGGCCATTCAACAAACTAATTGTTCATGTAACTAATAGTTCTAGAATGAACAGGCAACTGACGTCGATCCCTATCTACCTGGAGATGATTGACGTTAGCCGACTCCTCACTAACGTCGGTTGTTGTGAACACTGAAGATGATCGCCATCAGTTGCACTGCCGACATTAGTTTCTCTATAACTCAGCAACCTCCTCTAATTTGCATCTTGGTGAAGCTTTTAGCTGCACACCCTAACAATTTACTCTAAAATTTATGAGACACTTCACAATATTAAGACCATCTAAAGAGATTACTCAGCCTGATACATGAGTGTTGGGAGAAGAATTTAGATTGTAAAGCTACATAGGATTTTTGTCTAATATTCATGCATTATGTACTCATTTTATCATTTATAAGTCTATTTTTTCCTATATCCATGACTTTTAATAGGTTAGAATATAAATAGACTCCATATTTGGCACTAAGTATGAGAAAAAGATGAATAATCATAGACTAAAAATGTCTAGATATACTTTTGATTGTAAGAATCATAGTGTTCCACTTTTGAAGACATAAATAGAGACTTATCAAGTTATGGTTACTTATGTGATTTCTTACTTTGTTCCTTGCATGGATTCTCATGTATAGTTTTTGATTACTTTGTATCTAATTTAATCTGAATACTCTATTTATGTTAATTAATCATTGGTTATTTTTACCTCCTATTTAACACATGATAATTCACACTTGATATGTTTATATTATCCATCCCCTTGAATAAATATGATACCCTATCTTACACTCTAAAATATATCCTAAATATCCTCATCTTTATCATGTTTTGATGCCTTAGGAACCTCTACTAACAATGGTGTGGTAAGCATGGAACACTCCTTTTGGAGAAAATTATGCTAAGATGGTTACTGGGGTAGAGAGATATTGAGACAAGGTTAGACCAAAGAATATGTAATTTTGTAGAAGAATAATAAAAAAAGACTTGTCTTACCATATAGGAAATCATTTTAGAACATATTCATGGAGAGATATAAAAAAACTTCTAGCACAAGTTACCTGAATTACTAGCTAACTAGATGGCATGATTGGAGTATTATTATTTTAACCCATTAATGGAAGAGAATATAATTTGGAATAAAGAAAAGATAGACTAGTTGTAGAAATTAGAAACTGACTAGATAAGAGTAATAGATCATTGGGTTATTACTATAATAGATAATTATATAATTAAGTTTGTAATACAAGGATGCATAACTTTGAAAGCTATGAAGGACTTGTTCATCAAAGGACTTTGAGGGAAATTTTTATAGTTACTACCTATCCTTGTGAATATTTTGGTTGTGGACAAGGCCATGGTGCCCACTCTAACTAATATAGAGTAATCGGTTTGGGCATATGGGGGTGTGTGTGACATGATAATGAATTATGATTAGATGAGAGGATAAGGCTTTAACTTGAATCTAGAATGGAAACACAAGAGAATAAGATTCAAAATAAAAGTCTAAATTTATAACGTGAGTTATGACAAAAAAATAGATGGAGTAAATAGAAGAATACCTAAGTATCTACGAGTAGAGTTAAGAGTAGTAGTAAAATAGATGATGAATGAGTTAGAAGAAATGATGAGCGAGATGAAAGATATGAATAAAGAAGATAAAGAATGCCAATAGAAAGAAAAGAGTGATGAAGAATGAAAGGAAGATGATATGTTCAAAGAAAAAGGTGAGAATAGTATAGAAGTAGAGCAATTAGATGATAGATGTCAAAAATACATTATCTATCATCTCCTAAAATATTATGTCAAAAACCTATAGAGTTTATATTGTAATTTATATAAGTCACATAATCATGGTGAAAATAATTTTAGGAATTTATAGGAGATCAAAGAAGACATCACCATAAATGTATTCATCATCACTATGTAATAAGTGTCTTTAGTGAAGCAAATGATTCTAAGCCCAGAGGTCAATAAAGTTTGTGTGACCCAAGCAAGTTCATAATGGATTCCTAGTTCATCTTAGTACCAGCATCAAGTTCTGGCCAATTGGACCCTTCTTTCATTGATTTAGACACCACCATCATCATAATACCAATATGTATCACCCTAGAGTCTAGTAATGATGTAGTAGTAACAAACTATGTGGACTCCACCAGTTACACAATACTAATTTTGAATTAGAGATAATACCCAATAGTATCAACATTGGAATACAATGTAACAATAAGGAGGATATAGAGGAGTTTATCATTAAAATAGAGGAGGATATAGGGGTGGATACAGAAGAGGTTACCAAGGTGGAAGAGGAAATAATTATCAATGCCCTTATTTGTAATGTTATTTGTGTGGAGATTATAATCATGTGCAATATAATTTCCCTTTGAATCCCTAAAGATAGTCTTATTATGCATACTACAAAGTATATGACCAACTCAAGATAGAATAATGTCTTATCTTAGAAAAATAAAGAAAGTTCAAGGCTATTAGGAATGTTAATATGGTATATACATAGCCTAAGGAGGATGATTCCTAAATGTTGTTACCAGATACCAACATGTAGAGAGAGGACTGTCTCCTCTTGAAATGCCTCATGATTAGGGAATTTGAAAAGAAAAATAGGGAAAATATCATGACCTAATTATAGAAAAGAGGCTCATGTATGAAGTTGCGTAGATGTTGAAAAACATTTAACATCAAGACATTACTAAAGGAGATGTTGTAGTAATAGATGCCCAAATGTATGGTTAGATCATGCATATTATGCATTAATATGGATTTGTTACTATAATGATATATTTAATGAATATTTTAAGCATACTGTATAATGAAAACATCTCTCAAAACATCACAAACTTGCTACATAGTCTAGTGGAATGTTCCCAATGAGGGAAATAAAAGATAACAAAGATTTTTTGGTGTGTCAAAATAAAGAAGCCAAGGGATGTAGATGCACAAATTGACATTGAAGTTGTGATATATGAAATTTTAAATGTTGTCTTTGATTTTGGTAGCATAGTCAACACGATTCCCAAGTTTACATGGAAGGCTATTAGATGACCAATTTTAAGTTATAACCCAGTAAATATGAGCTTAGAAGACTATGGAAGAGTTGATCCTATTGGTAGATTAGAATATGTTAAGATCAAAGTCATAGAACTGACCCTGCAAGGTGACTTTAAAGTCATTGATATGAAGATAATAACAACACATTACCTTGCACTGATTAGTAAGAAATGGGAATATGATGGTTAAATGACTATTAATACTATGCAAAATCAACTAGAGGCACATCAAGAAGATATGGTTTTCATCATTCCTCTAAATAAGGTGCACAAACCCTTCATTATTCCAATTGAACCAAATTCTCCTTATGTCATGAAAGAAACCAGCTAGATGAAGGTAAACTCTAAAGAGAACTTGAAAGCTCTACACATAGCTATGTGAAACTTCTTGTATAAACATACTAAAGCTCAAGTACAATACTTACTCAATAGTTGAAGACATTTTTAAAATGGAAGCCTAAACCAATAGTTACTCAATCATTAACAATCTAATTTGTCATCGAGGATTGTGTATCTATGTCTACTAAATCCCCTACTCATTTAGAAGTTGATTTTATATATCAAGTAGATGATTATATGAAGGATTATATAAAGCCAACCAAAAAGGCACTTCTCCTTGGGAAATATATTCATCTATTAGTAGAGACTTATATATGCACCTACTCATTTGGGCTTGTGGTGGTTATGAAATCCAACCTTGGAGAATGGTCTTTGCACATGAGAGATAACTTCCTATGTACTATATGATGAAGGATATCAATAAATTCATTTTGCACATAGAAGTTCATGTACCTACCATTGGTAAGTGGGTTAGTTATTTGAATTATGCTCTGAAGGAAGTTGTAGTGACATGGTGGGCAATTCATAGAAATGATTAGCTCGATTGGGATGATGAATGAGAACTCATGATTAGTAAATTACAACTACCATAGGTCATCAAGAGTAATTAGCCTTTCTTCTAAGAAAGTGAGTGACCTAAAATCCATATTCACAAATGTATTCGAGTCTATACTGAAGAATGTGTGGCACTAAAGTATTGGGTTCACATATTTCATTACACACTGGCTCCTTTTCCATCCACATGGTATATGCATCAATAACATAAGAGGGAGACTAAACATTGGGTACATGTGCAGAGACACTTCATATAGATATTTGTTTTTGAATATGAGAATCCTCTAGTTTACAATGTGTTGTTGAAAATCAAACATTTCCTATGTCATGGGTATGCAAAATATTTAATCTCCATAACAGAATCCACTACATAGAGGAGCATATCTTGTGATCTAAATACAACATTACAAAGATATAAAGCTACCAAGATAGAAGAAAAATATATCATAAAGCCATGACACTGAATATAAAATTAAGAGGACATTGAAGATTTAGATATTGATGGTGATATCGATCTCACTAATTTGTTTGACCCTAAATGGCCAATAGAATAGGTAAAGGACCCCATCATAGAACTTAATGAAGAAGAAAAGCTACACAACATACAAATTCTAGAACATGAAGGATAATAAATTATACAAGAATCTATTGCTAATGAAAAGCATAAGATTTACTAGTATCCCATTAAAAATCATGTAAAAAACATTAGAAGTGAGGAGATTCTAAAATTGGTACATATAGGTGATTACTGGATCGAAGCTACAGTTTTAAAGCTATGCAAATCCTAAAAGATTATCAAGATGTGTTTGCCACAAAATTTTAAAGGTTAAAGGAGTCAATCCATCTCTAGGTGAAATGCATATTTAACTCAAAGATTGCACACAATCCATAAAAAAATGGCCATATAAGTTGAATCCAAATATGAAGTTAAAAGTGAAGGCTGGACTCAATAGAATGCAAGATGTAAGTATAATCTATCTCATATAAAAGGTAAATTGGTTCAGTCTCATGGTAATATCACTTAAAAAAATAAGGGAGATTAGAATATGTGGTGATTATTGAATTTGAAATGATGAATGTGTGAATGGTCCATTTTTTATTCCCTTCATAGATGAATTTTTAGAATCTGATGCAAGTCATGAATTTTAACCTTTTATGGATGGCTTTAGTGGCTATCATCAAATACCCATTATATAATAAGACAAATATAAAATGAATTTTTCCATAGAATAGAATATTTTGCATATAAGGTAATGCCTTTTGGCCTAAAAAATGCACCTATGGTTTTTTCTTGAGCAGTGGTGACTATGTTCAAAGATTTCATTCATGATTTCTTGGAAGTCTATCTTGATGATTGGTCAGTCTTCTTTTGTTTAAATAACATTTGTCTAAACTATGCCTCATGTTATAATTTTATCGATCTCTACACATTACTTTGAATTTTAAAAAAATGTTTATTTTTCATAGCTTTTGGTGTCCTACTAAGTTAGATAATATGTAGTGAAGGCATTTTGGTATACTAGGCCAAAATTGTAGTCATTTTAAGTATTCCTCCACTAGTCAACTCCATTTAAGTGAGATATTTTCATGACCATATAGGGTACTATCATAAGTTTAGCAAGGGATATGCATCCATTTCATCTCCATTGGAGTATTTACTATACAACGGTACAAAGTTTGTCTGAACTTCTGAGTACCAAGTAGATTTTATTAAAATTAATTAGAGATTGGTCACTACACCTATCCTCATCTTTCTATATTAGAGTAAGCTCTTTCATGTGAATGGTGATGATTTGGGTATCATAGTTGGTGCTATGCTTTCACATCTAAGATATGGTGGACTAGACCACCCCATTTATTTTACAAGCTAAAAGTTGTTTGATGCATAAAATTATTACATGACAATTGAAAGACAAGTAATAGATATATAGAGGATTACAAAGCAAGTTGGTCAAGCATTAGTCCATAAATAAGGAAACATGCATAAATAAATAACTAACTAAGCCTATCTATTCCTATGGGAATTACAAAGGATAGCAAGAAACAAATGAAAGAAAGCAACATCATATTACCTTCACAAATGGATTCACCATACCTTTGTTGCTCAAAAACGTGTTCTCACTTGATCAAGTATCCTTGTCTTTGTCAACAATGGTGGCAAACTCCTCCAATGATTCAAGAACACTCCATAAAAGCTAGGCTCATGATTCCAAATCACTAAACTAGCCTATCAATGAAGCTTGCAAACAAAATCAATGATTAAATTTAAAGGATTATGGAAACAATTTAACATTATAACTTTGTAATATACAAACTTTTTAATTCATGTCCATGGCCTCTCTATTTATATATTTTTGAAATTGGTCAAGATCAACCATGACCATCCATCTCAAGATTGAGATTTGTGTCCATGGATAATCCTAATATTTGTTATTAAATACATAGTTATCTTCATCATGAACTTGGAAGAAGGGGCATTAAAGAGGCATGGGAGGCATTAACTAGGTATGGGTGACCCATAATCCTGATATTTATGGCATTTATGGCCTTGGGATGTCTTCCCAAGAAATGATGTCACTTGCTAATGCAATTAATAAAAATAAATCTTCAAAAATAAATATTTAACAACTCTCATGGAAAATCCACTTAAGCTCTTGATTTGGATTAATTATCCTTAAATAAGGTTAATCAACATTTGTGTAATTATTTGAAAATTTGCCTTGAATTAATCAAAATGGTCAAAAAGTCATATTACTTGGTCATAATTTGACTAGAGAGGAACTGAAAGGCAATTTTAGATGTATTGGAGATGTATTCCCATTTAGGATATTGCCAACACCAAATAACAAACATGATGTGTACTAATGAATCAAAAGAAAAGAATGATCTAGAGCACTAAATGGTGAAATTATCATTTTGACTTGAAATGATCTAATCAAAGTTAGCTAGACCATAAATTTTGTTACCCCATTTAGGGATACTTTGACATAAATTAGCACTTTTAAAAGACAAATTTTAACCATTTAGGGTGTTTTATGGATTTTGACCTAAAATGTGCATTTGAGTGCAATTCAAGTAAGATTGATAATTTCAACACAAATGGTATTAGGAATTGGATGTCTACATTTTTTCCCTATTTGAGAAGGTGTAGTGAGACATTTAGGTGAAGAAACATCTTTTCAAAGAAAAGAGTTTTCAAGAAGAAATTGGAACAAACCCATGATGCCCCCTTGAGAGGACATACTAGGATGGAAAAAAAGGATGGACTCTCAAAAAGAGAGAGAAAGTGAGAGATTAAACCATGGAATAGATCACATCTAGATGAGCTAATGATTACACATGTGATTACCATAAATAATCAAAATATAATTAGAGGTATAATAGGCCCTAGGGATAGGGGGAATGGGAAAGATACAATCCATAAATGTAAGGGACACACTTTAAATGTACCCAATTTGAGAGTATAAGCCACATGATTATAGAATTGATCAATACCAAGACAAGTTACACACTAAAATATTTCCATCATGGGATTTAATGTGGAGAGATTAGAATTAGATGAAAAGAGAGAATGTTCTACTTTAGGAAGGGAAGCACCACTAAAATGCAGTCTCCAAAGAGAATATAATAAGTACTTCAGTACAACAAATTTGGTCATGATAAAATAGTTTTACCCTAGTAGGGAAAATTTTGATCATTGATAAAGAATAAAGAATGATTTTACCCCTATAGGGTTGATTTTATTTGAATGTGGTTTAGATTTTGTGCCCCTGCATGGGAAATTGGTAAGCAAAATAGCTCAATAATATAACCCAAAAGATAGGTTAAAGTGAGGGGAAAAAATAAATGTGATGGTGTAATAGCTTAGAAAGCCATATAAAACCAAGCATATGAGAATGCAAAAAGTGATGAGAGAGCTAAAAAGAAGAATGGAGATAGCTGAGCTAACCTCAATAGAAATTGAACACTGCCTACATAGTTCCATGGACTCATGTTCCAACATGAAATTTAGGCCAATGTAGTTCACCCAAGTTTGGGAGAGAATGGAATGAAGAATGATGAAAAATGACCAAGAATTTATTATAATTACAATTTATATGAAGATATGCATGTTGAAGCATAGACAAAGAAGCCTAAAATGCATGTTACCTAGATGCCTGATCCATATCACGAGCCTAGGTTTTGGAAAGTTTTCTTTAGAATCATTCATCAGAGCTAATGTTGACGTTAAGATGTTGAGACCTTAGCACAAAGTGCTTGCTATAGAAAAATAAATTAGGCATCATAAGTATGAATAAATTATAATGACATAAGATTCTAATTGCACTGAGCCAGTTTAAATGTGAATACTTATAACTAAGGATAATGGTAAAATATTGACCAAAACTAGAGTTACAATGATTTACATTTAACTAAAAAAATCAAAAACAAAGAAAAATATAAACATAAATGAACTTAACTTGAAATTAAGATATGATCAATCAAGACTTAAGCAGGAACAAAAATGTTTCAAAAAACAAAAGGCAAGAATGTCTTAATGACACGGGACCAAGATATGAATAATCAAGATCCATGTGGACCATTAAGGCATTCTTAAACACAAAGGAAAAAAAATAAAATCAAACAAAAAACAAGACACCAACAATAATCAAATAAAAAAAATGGTCCAAGAACAACATTATAACATAGGATCAAGATATAAACAATTGAGATCCATGTGAATCATCAAGATGTTATGAAACACAAAAGAGAAAAGCAAAATCAAATAGAAAAAACAATCAAGGAAACACAAGATCAAGAATGAGACAAGAGGTAATAAAAAAGAGAAAAGGAGAAGAAATATAAGGAGATGTGTGAAAGCACAACAAAACAACAAAAAAACACAAATAAATACACACAAATAAAAACCAAGTTAGTATAGTTTAAAGACAAATGTTCATGCATGTGTGGTAGAGGTGTTACTTTCTACCACATCATAATAAAGAACAATGACATGACAATTATCCCCTAATTAAAGAGGAATAATGATAGAATAAATGGGGGAAGAGAAGAAAAGGAAGGGGTTGGTTGAGCTAACTCCAAATATATAAGACAAGTGGACACAACCTACATAGTTCCATAGATGCATGTTCCAACATGAACTTTAGGCCAAATGTAGTTCTCCAAGGAAATAGGATAGAAGAAAAATGATGATTAGATCAACATGATTTATAAAAGAAATGAAAGATATGAAAAATAAATGAGAATGGTCTGGAAAACAAGAATTTGATGAGATGAGAAAGAATGATCTTGCAAAATGGCAACTGCATATGATAAGATGAAATAAATTGGTGTTTTTATGCTCATAAAATAACAAGAGTGTAGCATTATGGAATGAGAATGTACAAATGTATAGAAGCATATGACAATGTTTTTGTTCTTTTTTGGATCATGTTCTAATGTTTTTAGTATTTTCAAAGTATTTCTAATGTTTTTGGTGTTTTTGGGATAAAATATACATAAGGTGGGACCATCTAGTCAAGGATATGCATGTCCTGAGAGTGGAAATTTCAATAAGATAGCTAAGCCAGTTGCAACAGCCCATACTCAAAAACTAGTGAGAGTGAGGTTCTTGATCTATAATAGTGTAGTAACAGTCTAGAACTGAGAAGATGTTTTTGTTCATTTGTCTAAAGCTACACAATACTACCTTGGTTAAACTCCTTTATAGAAATATTGCTAAAGATGTTCATAATGCTCATGAGACATAATCGAGATCATAATTGGTCAAGGGATAAAAAGTGTTCAAGATTATAACATTCCTTAGACATAATAAAAAATATGCTTCTCAAAGAGAGAAATCTAGAATGGGATGAAGAATGTGTTCAGAGTGCCAAGGATTCAAATATTTTATTGTCAGGAATCATGAAAAGAGGGCTAGGGTAGTATAAAATGTGTTCAAGTTAAGATAAAAGGGTGGGATATAATTATGACATCACAAGTTACTCCTGAGTTAGGGGTCTTATAGACAATGGTTCAAAGTTATTCATGCATAGAATTTCTTAAGGTGTATGATGTTCATGGGATTTGAAAGTTATTCACCATTAGGTTTAGCCAATCGATATACTTATGATACATAGTTTATTGTGACGATATATGGTCCTAACCAATTAGGCTAAATCTTGCCTTTCTTTTTGGGTTCAACATTCGTACTCTTCTAGTTCTCTTTCAAAAATAAGCCACCAATCTCAAATTCTTGAGGGATAATGCATTTTTTGTAGCTTCTCCATAATCTATTTTGATAGGCCTTCAAATTTTCTAGGGTGGCCAAATGCTTACCATCAAGAAGCTCTAGTTCATGCAATCATGAGGCTCTATAGTCTTCATTATCTTCAATGTGCTCCAGTGATATTATGAATGATAGGATCTCAATCTTGACTAGGATGATAGATTTAGTGCCAAAAATAAGGGAGTATGGAGTATCTCTAGTTGGGGTGTAATGATTGGTTCTATAAGCCCAAAGTGTAGGAAAGAGTTACAAGTGCCAATTACAACTAACATCATTGATAATCTTCTTTAAGATGGTTAGAATAGTTTTATTTGATACCTTAGCTAATCTGTTGCCTTGTGGGTTATACGAAGTGGATTTTGTTAGGATTGTGGAGCTAAAAGCTTCACTGATGCAGACATGGAGGAGGTTGCAGAATGAGTTGCTGAGTGTCAGAAGTGTTTGGCGTTGGTCTGGCCAACCGGCGTCGGCAGGGTAAGACAGAAGGCAACCGACGTCGGTCATATATCGGCCGGCGTCGGCGACCCCAGGCGGACAGGGACCGACGTCGGTCGCCTGTGTAGTTCGACTGTGAGTTATTTACGGGCAGTGAACTAACGAAGCAAGAGTTTGCATGATGAGTGCTAATTTTAGACTCATAGCTGTGGATCTAATTATTGTAATTAGATGTCTAATCATTGTTTGGATGAGATCTATATAATAGACTCATGGTTGTATTGTAAAAGTGTGCTAGGGAGTAAGAGAGCATAATTATAAGCTCCTTCTGTGTGTGAGGTAGAGCTATGGTGCGTTCCTCCTAGTGCCACAGTACCAGGTGTGTTGGTGCTGGATTGGAGAGCCAGCTGGGTTCTTCAATAAGTAAGATCGTTGATCTGCAGGTGTATGTGTGTGCAAGGTCAAGGTTCACAGGTGATTGGAACCATTTCTTGATTTGCAGGTGTGCAAGGTCATACAGACAACAACACTACAGGGAGCAGTATCAGGCATGATCTACTTGGAGTACAGGTGTGTACTCGGATAGAGCAAGAGGAAGGCAAGGGAGTTCCTTCCATAAGTATGGTCTGTTGAATTGCAGGTTGTTGCAGATTCATGGGAGATCTACTTGAAGTACCTTGAGTACTTGTGGAGCACGTGGAGTGCTTGTGGAGTGCGTGGAGCACTTGTGGTGTGCGTGGAGCACGGGAGGTGAACACCAACTCTGTATTTGAGTTGGGTGTTGGGACCTGTGAGAGGGAGAGCTTTGGGGAGAAGAATTACTGTTCACTTGAGGCGTGGGAAACCTCTGTAAGGTGGTGGAGAAGAAGTGGCATCTTCTTTATTGTATTCTTTTCTGTATAAAGTGTTAATACAATTTGGTATTGTCTCTCATATGCTGTGTTATTCTGAATTCTAGTTACTTGGTGAATCTGGTTAATTTCCACATATTAAGTTACTTGGTATTAGTAATCAAATTGTGTGCTTCCGGTGTACATCCCTCCCCAACAAGTGGTATCAGAGCATGTTTGTTGTTCTAGATCCCCAACAAGTGGTATCAGAGCCTTGGTTGTAGGTTCTTGAGCTTGATACCAACAGGTGGTATCTGAGCTGAGGTTGGAGGAAGCAAGGTTTGTGTTTGGTTACAGGTCACTCTCAGGGGTTTCTGATCGAGTGGGAGTAGAGCAACTGCAGATCAAAGTAAGCTAAGAATGGAGGAGTTGAAAAGCACAGATGGTCACTCACGGTCCTATGGAAAGAAAGAGAAGGTAAAAGATTATTGTTGGTTGGTAGCAGATCAACATGAAGAAACTGAAGATACAGATGTAGCAGGTGTTGTTGCACAGGATGTGTTTGCAGGTTTCTTGGATAAAGTTGAATCTTGGATAAAAGATTCGGTTGCCTCTTTCCATGCAGTTCCAGGTAGAGGAGCTGGTAAGCCTTGCCAAAGAATTGGCAAAGGAGAAGTGAAGCTGAAATTGCAGGGGGCCAACACACAGGTGTTGATGAAGGTCATGCAGGTCCCAGGTTTGGAGATATGGCTAATTTCTTCAGAAAGATTGGGTGATGAGAGATGCACAAGAACTCTCACAGCGGATGCACTTGAATTAGCTGGTGGTAAGAAAACAGGTATCCTTTATCTACTTGTTTATATTACTGATTCTTCTTTTGTTGCGGAGACGTGGCTTCGTAGGCTTGGTCACATGAGCAGGAAGGAGATGCATGTTCTTAAGCGGAAGATAGATATATTTGACAGGCTTAAGAACTGGAAAGCCTTGGTGTTTATGGAAGAGATGGCAGATAGAACCCAGTGGATATGGATGGATACTTCTGAGCAGGGCAGTTTGGACATGGATTTTGATTCAAAGGAGCTCGCGGGTAAAAAGTCATCACTCACAGGTGAACACAGACACCGATGTCGGTCAGGAGGAACCGGCGTCGAACAGACAGGTGCCGAGGTCGGTCATTTGTAGACCGACGCCGGCGATGTCGGGCAGGGTAAGACCGATGTCGGTCATGGGACCGACGTCGGCAGAATTTAAGACCGATGTCGGTTATGAAAACCGACGTCGACATCAGGGACACCAGCGCAGGCAGGTTGGTAGTCAGGTACAGACGCATGGAACCGACGTCGGTCGGATGCAGACTGTGGAGTGACCGAGGTCGGTCACTGTAACGAATTTTGGGTGGACAGCAAGCTGTCAAGGAGTCTCAAACACCCATACGGAGGACTGAAGGTGTAAGTAGGCCCTCAAATTCGTTGTTCCTCTTCTTCATACATGTTGCTGATTGTAGAGCAGGAAGGATCCAGGAAACAGGTGTGAGCTTGGCATGGATGAGGATGTGATTCCTTGGAGGAGAACCAGACAGGTGTGTCTTGGTGGAGATGCCAGCAGGTATGAAAAGCACAGAGACGAATGGATTCCTTAGTAGAAGAATAGAGAGAACGGATACGTGAGACGGAAGATCAGGTATATGGTCTTGTGGAGCTGCAGGACAGTGGTACCAGGTTTGACAGGTGGAGAATGGAGCATGTCTTCAGTCAGTGTCAGGTAACTACTGTGGTTTTGTCTTACCAGGGGGATGATGAGTCATGACATCATTCTGTTGCTGTATGTGGATAGTATGCTAGCTAGCAGGGGTGTACATACAGGGTTTTGCTGAGCTAAGGGTAAGATTAGTTCAGTGGCATGTCAGGTGGAGTTTGGAGCAGCGGAATTCTTTGACATGGGAGGCATGGAGATCACAGGTTGATTTTGTCTCGAGTGGGAGCTGATGTGAATCAGGTGTTGGCGAGGTTCAGGATGCAGAACCGGGAGCACACTAAGGGCTGGACAGGTACAGTGTCCGAAATCACATGAGGTCTGGTATAGACCTGAGTATTCCCATGCAGTGGGAGCTGTCAGAGAGTTAGGAGCCAATTCGGGGAAGTGGATTCTCAGGTTTTCTGAGAGGGACCGGTAGCAGGTGTTGCTATGCAGGGTCAGGACTTCACTACATGTATTTGTAGGTTCGGATGTGGCAGGTTACTCGGATGACAGGTGGTACACCACGGGATGTGTGGTGGGTTGTCTTCAGGTGGGAGCTTGAAGAGGGATACAAACCAGGAAACAGATTAGACAGAGTACAGGTACAGGTACAGTGCAGCTGTTTATCTCCAAGTGGGAGATTATTAGGATTGTGGAGCTAAAAGCTTCACTGATGCAGACATGGAGGAGGTTGCAGAATGAGTTGCTGAGTGTCAGAAGTGTTTGGCGTTGGTCTGGCCAACCGGCGTCGGCAGGGTAAGACAGAAGGCAACCGACGTCGGTCATATATCAGCCAGCGTCGGCGACCCCAGGCGGATAGGGACCGACGTCGGTCGCCTGTGTAGTTCGACTGTGAGTTATTTACGGGCAGTGAACTAACGAAGCAAGAGTTTGCATGATGAGTGCTAATTTTAGACTCATAGCTGCGGATCTAATTATTGTAATTAGATGTCTAATCATTGTTTGGATGAGATCTATATAATAGACTCATGGTTGTATTGTAAAAGTGTGCTAGGGAGTAAGAGAGCATAATTATAAGCTCCTTCTATGTGTGAGGTAGAGCTATGGTGCGTTCCTCCTAGTGCCACAGTACCAGGTGTGTTGGTGCTGGATTGGAGAGCCAGCTGGGTTCTTCAATAAGTAAGATCATTGATCTGCAGGTGTATGTGTGTGCAAGGTCGAGGTTCACAGGTGATTGGAACCATTGCTTGATTTGCAGGTGTGCAAGGTCATACAGACAACAACACTACAGGGAGCAGTATCAGGCATGATCTACTTGGAGTACAGGTGTGTACTCGGATAGAGCAAGAGGAAGGCAAGGGAGTTCCTTCCATAAGTATGGTCTGTTGAATTGCAGGTTGTTGCAGATTCATGGGAGATCTACTTGAAGTACCTTGAGTACTTGTGGAGCACGTGGAGTGCTTGTGGAGTGCGTGGAGCACTTGTGGTGTGCGTGGAGCACGGGAGGTGAACACCAACTCTGTATTTGAGTTGGGTGTTGGGACCTGTGAGAGGGAGAGCTTTGGGGAGAAGAATTACTGTTCACTTGAGGCGTGGGAAACCTCTGTAAGGTGGTGGAGAAGAAGTGGCATCTTCTTTATTGTATTCTTTTCTGTATAAAGTGTTAATACAATTTGGTATTGTCTCTCATATGCTGTGTTATTCTGAATTCTAGTTACTTGGTGAATCTGGTTAATTTCCGCATATTAAGTTACTTGGTATTAGTAATCAAATTGTGTGCTTCCGGTGTACATCCCTCCCCAACAGATTTCTTATGCTTGATTTTGATTTTTTCAAAAAGAGATTTCACATCTTGGTTCATAAAGGATCAACCATACCTATGTGGCTCAAAAACATGTTATCCCTTGATCAAGCATCCTTGTCTTTGTCAAAAATGATGGCAAACTCCTCCAATGCTTCAAGAACACTCCATAAAACCCAGGATCATGATTCTAAATCACTAAACTAGCCTATCAATGAAACTTGCAAACAAAATCAATGATCAAATGCAAAGGATCATGGAACCAATTTAACATTATAACTTTACAATATCCAAACTTTTTAATTCATGTCCATGGCCTCTCTATTTATAGATTTTTGAGATTAGTTAGGATCAACCATGACCGTCCATCTCAAGATTGAGATATGTGGCCATGGATAATCCTAATATTTGGAATTAAATCCATAATTATCTTTATCATGACCTTGGAAGAAGGTGCATTGAAGAGGCATGGGAGGCATTAACTAGGCATGGGTGACCCATAATCTTGATATTTATGGCATTTATGGCCTAGGGATGTCTTCCCAAGACATGATGTCACTTAATGATATAGTTAATAGGAATCAATTTTCAAAAATAAATATTCAACAAATCTCATGTAAAATCCACTTAAACTCTTGATTTTTATTAATTAACCTTAAACAAGACTAATCAACATTTGTGTAATTATTTGAAAATTGGTTCTAAATTAATCAAAATGGTTAGAAAGTCATATTATTGGGTTGTAATTTGACTAGAGAGGAATTGGAAGGTGATGCTAGATATATTGGAGCTGTATTCCCATTTAGGATATTGCCAACACCAAATAATAAAGGTACATGATGTGTACCAATGAATTATAAGAAAAGAGTGATCCAAAGAAATAAATGGTGAAATTGTCATTTTGACTTGAAATGATCTGATCAAAGTTAGCTAGCCCATAAATTACATTTACCCATTTAGGGATACTTTGACCTAAATTGGCACTAGTAAATGACAAGTTGGAACCATTTAGGGTGTTTTATGAATTTTGACCTAAATGTGCATTTGAGTGTAATTCGAGTAAGATTAAAATTTCAACACAAATGGTGTTAGGAATTGGATGTCTACACTAGCTATAGTGTTTGCACTACATACACTTTGCTATTATCTTCTTGAGACACCATTTGAAGTTCTCATAGATCATCAAGCTCTATGCTACCTTGCCAATAAGATGATGTTGGGAAGATGCACTTTTATATGGTTGATGTTTTTCAAGAATTCTAGTTTCACATTAACGTCAAGATAAGAAGAGAAAACATGGGGCAAGATCATCTTAGTCACATCAAAAATGGGGAATAGCTAGAAAAAAAAATAGGAGGATTCTCCTAATGCCCATCTATTCCATATTTTTTCTATCACTCATGATGAACTAATGTACATCTTAGTATAATGAATCACACAGGTTCTAGTAAACCACCAAGTTTGCCAAGAAAATTATAAAATGGGTCATGGATATTACCCACCACATGATCCACTAAAATTAGAAATTTAATTATCTTAAATACTTCATTTAGGAGTTTCTCATGAATATCAACAAGTGTTGTACATCTCCTAAGTAGAAATTCTTGTACTAGTTCATCATTTTTTTATTATGCTTCACACAATGAAAGTCCCCTGAGGAAGAGGTGCACCTTGACACCAATTATTGGATAATGAAATAATTCCCCAACTTGATATGAACATTTGAGCATGAAGCCCTAACCCATGAGTGAAAATTCAAGACATGGTGGGAAGAGTGCTTAGAGATGATCGACACACATCTTTGCGTGCCACCAGATGTAATATAGAACTTGGGCCAACATGTTACTATCACCTTATTATTAAAAGGTGTATTCATACATATCCACAAGATTTCAAGGTTTCCCTTTAGACCTATACCATTATTTATTACCATGGCTATGGCAGGCCAAATTTACCAAATATAAATACTTTGTAGTCAGGTGAGTAACACCACTCCAAACTATACCACCTAGTTTACCCATCCTTGCCATAAAAAATTAATAGGAATACACCACCTTGCAGTTGTAGAAAGTAAAATGTAATATCTCTATTGAGCATCAATCTACATCCCCTCCATTGAAATGCAAGACAAGGATCACTTTGACCTAGTTAAATGATGCTAAGGTGCCCACATCATAAGCTCATATGACCTACCATAGATGGGCATGGATGAATAAGAGGCACACTAGGTAATGATTGCCAACATAGCCAAATAATTTTATGATAGGGAGGAGAAGGAATTATTCTTCTAAAAGGTATTACACATGATTTAAGTAAGCAATAAGGTTCCTCTAAATCTATGGGTGGACCTACCACCATACCCTGCATCTATCATCATTGACATTATCTAGGAAGAAGCTAATTAGTTACAATGAAGAGTTGAGTTATTCCATTAGTAACCTTTTACCACCTTCACAATTGAAGATGTCTTTGTAACACTTCCAAAAACTCTACCAAAGTCCCTCATGCATAGACCATAAACTAGGCACGAGGCTAGGGTCTTGCCTACCCTCAAAGAATGCACATATGGTTAACCAATCATGACGTAGGAAGCACAACCTAATCCATCTTAAACTTCACCACCACCTAAATGAAAATTAGTCACTTTAGGGTACAAGAAAGCATAGGTTTCTAGTTCTATGGTCTAAGTGATTCACCACCTTCACCACAAGCCTAGGACGTCAAAGATATCACACCCAAGTAACCTATAGTAGAATAATAATAAGATTCAAGATAATAAGTAGCTCATGTAGTAGAATGATAAGTAAAAAAGGAGGAGAAGAAATTCCATAAGGAGTATGTTCAATAATAAGAAGATCAACAAGCCAAAGAAGCTAAGGCCACACAAAAGGCTTGAGGTGTAGAGTCTAATAGATATAAGGCTATTGAAGTGGCTAAGAAGGCATAAGAAGCTACTAATGCAACTAAGTAAGCATAGAAAGCACAAGATCAAAAGAGCAAAGAAGCTAATCTTTCTATAAAAGTAAGGCCAAAGAATAAAAACAAAAATATGACATAGTGGTGAAGGCAAAACAAACCATGAAAGATGCCATGTGTGCATAATAGTTAGTTGAGGAAGCTATAAATAAGAAAAAAGAAGATGAAGATGAAGCCATATATAAACAACAAGCACAATAATAAAGTGTAGCTAAGGCACATACATATGCACAAGTGAAATCAAAAGATATAGATGAACACTACTACTGCTATAGTAGAAAAAAATAAAGAAGAATAATGTTCATAGAAGCTTCAAGCAAATAGGTCCACAACTCCTAGAATTGCCTTTGGGAGGAGTTTGGCTCTAGGACATCTAGATTATGAGTACTCAATATGCCACCTTATCTCTCCCACTTATGACCATGCCATGACCTGACCCTTTAGTAACTTTAAGCATATTGGTATTAGTCCCCCTCTAGCAAGAGGCATTGTTGGATGTCTCTAGATTACCATTGAATAAATAACTAGAGGGTGCAACAACATTTCATGAGTCCATTACACAGAAGGCCACCTCTCTAAAATAGGAAATGGATTAATCCAAGGTTGAGAATTTAAATTTGAAGGTTTACCTCCTTGAATCTACTAAACTTATCTAGGACACCTATCCTGAGTTGGTAACTCAATCAATTAGGGACCAAGTCATGCTCGACCATCATAGACTAAAGACTTTGGTCTCTGAGTTAACCAAGGAATAGTACATAGCCCAAAAAATCTACATAGTCAGCACATTGGGATAATATGTTAAAATCAAGGTTGTAATTTTCATCACTTTACTGAAAGAGTATCACGACATTCTGGACACTATTATGCTTCAAGCACAATAGGTCACACATAGATTGATAGACTGAAAGTAGCAAACAAATAATTCCTTATTTAGTCCCAACATAAAATTTATAACAACCACCACCACCAAAGTAACCATGGTCATCCAAACTACCATTAGGGAGGATAAAGATAGATCACTTTAGGAATCACTTAATGCTAGGGATAATATACATTATAACCTCTTCAACTGGTAGAGTCAACTTAATGTCACGTAGACAAGATGGAACAGTTGAGTGATAGGATTCAAAAAAAGGTCACCAACACCAAGGTAGCCATGAGTATAAATAATGACATAGATCTCAAGTAGATCATTGGTTATTATTGGTGTTATAGATTTGCACCCTAACTAAGAAGGGGATTATTTAGGTCCTCTACTCAAATCTAGTCCAACATGGGACTGGTCTTAAGCTGTGGGTATCCTAATAATGGATCAAACCTCTAGAGAAGGATGGATCACCTTGGGATCTATCACCTGTACTAAACCTAAACTAGATCTTTCTTCGAAGAGGGAGATATATTTCAACAATAACTTATGAAAACATGTAAAAAAGAGGTGATGCACCAATGATTAAATCACTCATACTCACATAAGACGCACTATAGGATGCATTTAAGACCGTATAAAATCACTCACATCAATATTTCACAAAAATCATGAACCAATTATTAATCTATTATGGGAGGGTAGTTCCACTTCCAAAACTGACCAACAAAAAATATACTGCATTTAGGATGACCTGTGAGGATTGTCAAAGTAGTTCATGAAGGTGAGAAAACTTAGACAAAAGTAATGAAAACATACATTCACTTAACCAATCAATGAAATCATAAGACACACTTCAATTTAGCTACAAAATGGAGTTATTTAGTATTTTATTGCATGAATAAGTGTTACAGTATAAATCTCGATAGAGTTTAGTCATACCAAAGAGAGGTATCCATTTTAAGGCTTGGAAGCCTATATATATAGAAAAGGGAAAGAGAGAGAGAGAGAGAGCTATGCATTGGAAAAGGCCCAACCAATTTAAATGGATTAGTACCAATTCAAGGATGCTGAGTCATGATCTTATCAAGAAAGAAGGTCCTCATAAAAGAATTGAATGCTCCATTAATATTTATCCAACCACCAGGCCACTTCTAGAGACTCTACACCATCTTTAATTGATCTACCTAGGAGGACTAAATATTCATTCCTTAGAACTGATAGAGCCATGTCACTCTATAGATGGAAAACCAATGTCATTTATTAGTTTTCTTATAGCTACCATATGGATGAGATGAAGCTCACCAGCTACTCAATCTTGATTTGACCATATTTACCAACCCTTGGTCTATTTTAGGCCCTAATATCTTGCTTCTATTGAGCTTCAATGGTAGAGCTTGATCTTGAAATATTCACCCTAGTTTGATCCAAGATTAAATACTTTATTTTTACCTTGCTTAGGTTGAGGAATGTTCCATCAACTTTTGTCAAAAATATCCTAGCTCACCTTTGCTTATTCACTATCAAAAAATGACTCAAATTATTGACATGTTGACCCATATCATTCCATTAATCCTACATGGTATGAATGATCATGAGTTATTTATCTTCTACCAGATGAATGTGCTATTGACACTTATCATTCACACATTTGCCTTTTGAGGTTATTTAACCATTTGACTTTCATGTGTGCTATTGATCTTGATTTCATGATCAACCATCAACTGTTAGATCTATTAGGAACCACTATTTGAAACCAAATGGTTACTTCACGAGCTCAAATTTGACATCCACACTCCCATAATTTGACATCTATGTGACTATATTTGACATCCATATGACTATAAAATGTAAACTATAATTGATTGTTTTATGTCTTAATTTTGATGTCTATGTGATCATCAACTACATCCATTAAACCATAAATGAAATTAGCATGATCGTCACTTTTGAGACTCATATGGTTTATTACCTGAGATTTATTTTGACATCTACACAAATGTCATTTGATGTTTGTGTGGATGTATTTGACACTACACAAATGTCTCCATCTATTGGATCAATTTTATTAGAGCTTTTTCATCAATCACATTATTGTAGACATTTTTTTATGGAAATATATTTAGATTTTAACAAGACCTTTTTGTTTTAGACATTTTTTCTAGCTAAAATGTGTCTTCAAAACTTATGCAGTAGATAAAATGTTTGATAGAATTTAACTCTTCACTTTTC
Organism: Torreya grandis; assembly: GCA_037957365.1. Classification (NCBI taxonomy): domain Eukaryota; kingdom Viridiplantae; phylum Streptophyta; class Pinopsida; order Cupressales; family Taxaceae; genus Torreya; species Torreya grandis. The sequence continues at coordinate 3,341,281 of JARHVA010001023.1, read as the reverse complement.
CTATGGATAAAATGTCTAAAAGAATTAACTCTATGGGATCTTTGTCTTGGATAAAATGTCTAGAAGAATTCATATCTTTGAAAAAAAATCACATATTTTTTTTGAAATAATTATGTACGTAGCCAAATAAAAAGGTCTGCAAGAATTTAGACTTATAAAAATAAAATCCTAAAATATTTTGACAAGCAAGGACTTAGCCAAAAGCATTTTGTACTTAGCCCTTTTAAATCATATAGGCTCTTCAAAACTTGTGCTTAAAATTTGAATACTCAAATGACTTTCTAATGCTTGTGAAACTTGTCCCTAACCTTTGATCTAATTGGTTTCACCATGAAACCTACTCAATAACCTTATCCTTTGCTTTAAAGACTTGTCTCTCAAAAATTAAAAAAATACACTTTAAGTAAACTTAAAGTGTTTCAAAAGCTTTAAAATTTGGATGTGATCCTTGGACCACTCATTATATCTAGAACTCCACTAAATCCTTGATCCATACTTTATATTTAGGACACTACACTACATTTAGGCAAGTTTGCTATGTAGGCCAAAAATTTGCTAACATCTTTGGTGACTTAGCTGGATAGCCTGCCTACTATACTGGATAACTTAGAAAATTTACATGACTCTTGAATCATAATAGATAGTACATTTATTCTATGACTACAATAAATATTTTAATTGATTGAAAAGACAAAATAATTCCACCAAAAGGGAAAGAAAGAAACTTGAAAGGGAAACTAATATAATAAAGCAAAGGTATCTAAGCTACTAAACAATTATGTAACAAAGCACTTATTTGGGATAAAACAAAAAGAAACTAATGTGTTATAATAACACTTATATAAAAACAATACCAAATAGATATGTATAAGGAACTCCTTTGTAAAAATAAGCTCCTTTGTTATAATGTGTGAAGAAGCTCCTTTGTAAAAATATATTTTTACCATTGCTTGATGGGATTCCATGGCCAACATAGACTGATGACTTATCTCTTCTAGCTTCATCAGCTTAGAATATCTAATTTCCAATGGCTCATTCTCCAAAATCTCAAGTTGATGCATTAGTTATAAAGTAGGGAATTCAAGATAAATAGGCATTCTTGCTTCCTTACCATATACTAGCTTATATGGAGAGTTGTCTATTAACCTTTTATAGGTGATCCTATCAACCCATAAAGTTAACTTCAATTTGAGATGCCATGAGCTATGATGGTCTTTAATAGTCCTCTTGATGATTTTCAATAAATTCTTGTTAGTAGACTCAACAAGGCCATTATTTTTTGGATAATAATTTGATGAGGTATTGAGAAAAACACTATGTTGAACTGCCCATTGGCTGATCTTAGACCCCACAAAATCCATAACATTTTTAGAAATAATAGTTTAAGGGAATCCAAATCTAGTAAGAAGACATTCATATAAGTCTATAACATTGGTTTCATTTGCTTCTTTTAATGCTACTACTTTTGTCCATCTAGTAAAATAATTTGTGGAAGTTAGGATCCATTTACATCCTGAGCTTGAAGGAGGGATAATGAGATCAATAAAGTCCAATCCCCATTGTACAAAGGGTTAATTTACTAAAATTGGTTGAGAGGTAAGGTTGTAATCTTAACTTTCCCAACAAACATAACACATTATCTATATTTCCTAGTCCATACATGATAATCACCAAATATACTTGGCCAATAATACCCACCTCTCATGATCTTGTGGGCTATGATCCTTGTTGAATAATGACCTCCACCATGTCCATCATGTAACTACTCAAGTAATCTCTATGTTTGATGTGGCTCTATACATCTTAACAACATGCCACTGATATCCTTTTTGAGTAATACATTATCAATAAAAAGAAAAAGAATTGACTACAATCTGAAATATCTCCTCTTTGAAGGGGTTAGACTGAAAGGATAAACACCATATTGTAAGTATCTTACCATATCTTGGAACTAGCTAGAAGGTGGGGTGTGATCATTTACAATTTTCTCATTATTTAAGACTATAACCACCCCATTAGCCTCTTTCAATTCTTGGGATAGATGTTTATAAAGGCCTTTACCTTGAATTAGATTTGTAACCTTGATCTCAACATCATATTCCATGACTTTGGTTATTGAACTAGTTCTTTATCATTTATATCTTTGTTCATGAGGAAATTTTTGGAACTTGGATAGGCAACCATCAAATGTATCTTATTATAGGATAGTAAATATCTAAATATTTTAGATACCTTATAACTAAAAGTACATGCTTCTCAAAAAAAGAATACTGTGTTTCATATTCTTCTAAGTCTTGAATGAAGAAATATATTGGTTGCTCTAAGGTCTCTTTATTCTACTGCATGAGAATACCTAAAATAGTGTCAATGTTAGGATAGGTATACAAGAATAAATCCTTGGTGAAATAAGGGTTTAGGAGTGTAGGATCATTGACTATAGCCTTCTTTAGCTCTTCAAAACTTATTACTCCTTCTTTGGACCAACTAAAACTCTAAAACTTCTTTAACATGGTCATGAGTGGCTTAACTGAAGTAGCAAAATTTAAAATGTATTTCCTTATGAAATTTATCTTGCCTAAAAATATTTTCAAGGCTTTCTTATGTTTAGGTAAGGAAAGTACAAGAATTGAGTTTACCCTATCAGGATCTATGCTTGTACCATGTTTTAAAATTATGTGTCTAAGAAGCCTACCTTCATGGATAGAGAAAACACACTTTTTGGGATTCAAAGACACCCCAAATTCTCTACACCTTTCAAACACTTGTCTAAAGTGAATTATATGATTAGATGCACTATCATAGAATACCATTATGTCATCCAAATAAATAAGAATAAATTTGTTAAGGAGACCTTAGAATACCATATCTATGGATTTCTAAAAATTGGCTCCAACATTGGATAAACCAAAAGGCATATTTCTATATACAAATGTCCCCCACTTTGCGGTGAAGGTTATTTTGAATTGGTCTTCTTCTTTGACCAAAATTTGATTATAACCACTATAGCCATCTAACAAGGAGAACCTTTATAAGCCTACAACTAACTATAAAATTTAATCCATTGATGGCAATGGATAGTGATATTTAAGAGAATCCTTGTTCAAATCACAAAAGTTGATGCATAGTCTTATTTCACCATTATTTTTCCATACTAGAAAAAGGTTTGCCACGCAATTTGAGTGATTAATTTGAAATATTATAGCTAACTCAATGAGCTTATGTATCTTATTTCTCATCAAAGGTTCAAGCTTTGGGTTGATTATCCTTTATTTTTATCTAACTAGCCTAATATCATCCTCTAACTCAATTGTATGTTGAGATAAACTTGGTTCAAATCCTTTAAGGTCACTATACTACCATGTAAAGATAGCTATAAAAGTTGAACATAACTCAATAAAAGTTTCTTTCTCTAAAGATGTGTACACTTTACCCAACTTTAAACTCTTACCAGTTGTAATCTTCACAATTTGTATAGTGTTCTTCCTTGGTTGACAAAGAAAACTTTTATTTTTTCAATTCATCATCTCTCCTAAATATGTTTTCAAGGGTGACCAACCCTTTATTCAACTTATTTGTCTTCAATGACACAATCTGGTCACCATATTACTACAAGTGCTTGTCTTAGTTCCTTGAGGAGAATTCAGCTTCCTCTTATAAGAACCTAACAATCTGATTATCATATTCAAATACTTGCCAATTGTCATGGTTATCTAGGATATAAGGCCTTGAAATCACCTTGACGTGTGATTAAACCTTTTCATTCTTTATATCAATTGGGATACTAAATTATGACCCAATGACAACCAACTTATCTACATGTTTATTCTTATTTCTTGATATAACACAAGTATTGAAAGCTTGAAATTATTCAAGTAATTCTCATACTCTATATTTATATGACCTAAGCAATGGATTCTTGCATATGTTAAGTCCTCTTACTTGGTGGACTACTAGTTAAGTAGCACCAAAGACTTGTAAGGTACTGACCATCTTTCTTGCCCATTGCAGTCCATGCACTAGTGTTTCATATTCGACAACATTATTACAACAACCAAAATGAAACTTGAGAAAAGATAAATAAATTTTATTTGCTAGATAAATTAATTTCATTCCATCCCTAGTGCCATGTTTGTTCCTTGATCCATCAAAGTATAGTTGCCACAGTCCATCACTAAGCTGATCATCATTCATCAATTCTAGAATTAGTGTATTATTTTCATAAAGGCAATAGATATCGAGTCCTTCTTCAATTAAATTTTAGGGATCATGCCCATGAAATTCAAATTCCCACTCATCAATAAAAATATCTATACTCCATATAAAGGTGATTCAGTTTATATCTCACTATTTTCTAGTACCTTGTTTGAGATAACACAATTAGCATTCACCATACTTGGTATATATGGCTCCAAATGAAATATTGAAATAGGTTTAGAACATATTGTTACCTTAGTACCATACCTAGTCCTAAACATCAAATGTGTCCAATCATTTGTTAAATATCCTCCAATCTTTGAAGTAAAGTCCCTTGATAGACACATGGTAGAATAGGGAGGCAAGACCACTACAACTACATATTGTTAAATGGTAACATTGGGGCAAGCATGTAATGTCAACTTTAAATCCTTGATTATGCCTACTATCTTTGTTGGTGACCCATCCAATTTCAATACTCCCTTGGTATTTCATTCATACACAAGACCAAGCTTGTCTGTAATTTACTTGGGCATGATAGTACTATTAGATCCACTATCTACAATACAATTATGAACTAAGCAGTCAACAAAAATAAAAAAGAGATAAAATAGAGGGGTTTTATTTGTTTTGACATTGGTATTATCCATGTTTGTCATGTTATGTACCTAGTGATCAAGCTATTTGATTTGCTGGTCTGAATTAACCAAGACAACTCCTTATTTCTCAACTAACCTAGAGATACCTTGAAAGATAAAAGCTTTTGAATGAGCATATATTTTTATCCTATAATAACAAGGGAATCCCACATACTAATTATAAAGTTTGATTTATTCATTTGATCTATTATGCTGAATGAGGCTCCACTAGCCTTTGGTAGCAACTTTTGAACCACTAATTATTCTATGATTAGAGGCATTTGGGGAAATTTCACTTCCTCTACATGTTGAATCTTCTATGCTATAGGAGCAACAACTTTATCTTTGACACTTTTGAGAATAATGTTAGGAACACTAGAAGTATTTCTCACATCTTAAGCTTTCTTAACTTCTCTTCTTTTATCTCTAATTAGAGTTATAACTTGACCATTTGTTTTGCTAGTTTCTCTAACTTGATTGAATGCAATATGATCATCCAATTGAGATTCTCCTTGGAATCCCATATTCATGTCTTAATACTGACCACCTTGGAGAGATAATTATTCCTATGTCATTTATGACATAGTAATATCTTGTGATACCAAGGTTTGATTTTGGATGTCATTTAGATTAAAAGGTTACTGACCTAAATCTTACATCAAGTTGTTTTGAGGAATAATATCTTTTAAACTGGAAGGTACCTTAGGATGAAGGGCTACATATGGCTTAGTTTAGGTTATGGATCCTTGATTTTGGTAAGGTTGTGTATTATCCTTAAAACCTTGATAAAGAGGTCTCTAATTATTGAAAGACTGATAAGTGTTCTATTTTTGATACTGATAAGGTCTACCTTGGTATTACTATCTCTTGAGTTGCACTATCTCATTTTCAAAAGCTTGTCGTATACTCTTTAAATCTCCAATCTCACTAGCTTGATTATAATGGGTTACAACTTGGGTTTTAAGAGATGGAATAGGAGCTATTGATGGGATTTGAGGAACTTGAGGAGGAGGAATAGGTTTCAATTCTAGGAATATAGGCATCATAGGCCTTGGAATAATCTTACCAACTTTTATCAAGCTATTCTCTACTCTTATTACAATTTCATAGGCATTTGGCAAAGTATTACCACCTATGGACTATATCATGACACTAATACCAAAATTAAGGGCCTTTAAATAGTATAAAAATTCATACTCTAGAGATGGTCTGACCAATGCAAGGATTTTAGTCTATGTCTTTTAGAATCTAAGGTTAAAATTAAACATGAACTCATGGGGGTACCTTTCTATGGTAGTCAGTTATTCAACCAATGATAGGTGATCAGATTTATCTTCAAATTGTTTGACTAAGGCTACACCTAAATCATCCCAAGTAGTAATGGAGGTCAAAGGAAGATTCTTATACCATTTCAATTTTTTCTCTTTGAAAGAGGCAACAAGCAATATGATAGCCACATTATCTTGAGTAACATTGTGAATAGAACATAGGTTGGCAACATCCTGAATATGATCAATAGTAGTAGTTTTATCCCATTCTCCTGAGAAGAAAGGAATACTCTTTAAGGAAAACATAGGGATGTCATCATATTAGGTCAAATTCAAGGGACTACCCTTATTGAATGGAATAAAAATTTGATTTCTGATAACCATTTGGGCAAAAGGGATCTAGCTTATAGGGAAAATATATTGGACTAAAATAATAGGATAACTAGGAGATGAATGCTTATTTTGATGATAATGATTTGTCCTATTGAATCTTGATTTTTTATAAGAATTAGAAGGAAATTCAATGTGTTTAAAAGGAATACCTTTATGTGATGAATTTGTTGTAACCTTTGGCATGAAAGCATTGTCAGTATAATACTATAAACCTTACAACTTAAATGATCTTTAACTTTTTATGATGGTACATATCTCATCCTATTATAATATCTTCTTCTTAATCTTCAAACTTCAATTATGCTAAGGAAAATGGGTCCCATCTGGTGTGCCAAAATTATTGGTATTCTAGATTTACACCCTAATTGAGAAGGGGATTGTTCAAGTCATCTACTCAAATCTAGTCCAACATGGGACTGGTCCTAGGCTATGGGTATCCTAATAATGGATCAAACCTTTGGAGAAGGATGAATTCATTTTGGATCTATTACCTATATAAGACCTAAACTAGTTCTTGCTTGGAAAAGGGAGAGATATTTTAACAATAACTTATAAAAGTATGTAAAAAAGAGGTGATGCACCAATGATTCAATCACTAATACTCACATAATACACATGATAAGATGTATTCAAGACCATATAAAATCACTCGCATTAGTATTTCATAAAAAGGCATAAACTAGCTATTAATATATTATAGCAGGATAGTTATCCACTTCCAAAACTAACCAATAGACCATTTATTGCACTTAAGATGACATGTGAGGATTTCCAAAGCAATTTATGAAGGTGATAAAATTTAGACAGAGGAAAGGAAAACATACATTCACTTAAATAAATTAATGAACTCATAAGACACACTTCATTTTATCTGCAAAATAGAGGAATTCAATCTTTTATTGTATGAAATAGGTGTTACAATACAAATATCGATAGATTTTAGTCATACCAAAGATAGGGATACATTTCAAGGCTTGGAATCCTGTATTTATAGAAAAGGGAAAGAGAAAGAAAGATATGCATTGGAAAAGTCCTAACCACATTTGATGGATTAACACCAATTCAAGGATGCCAACTCATGATACTATCAAGAAATAAGGTCTTCATAAAATAATTGAATTCTCCATTGATCTTTATCCAATCGCTAGGCCACTTCTTAGGACTCTACACCATCTTTACTTGATCTACCTAGGAGGACCAAATCTTCATGACTTGGGACTAACAAAGCCATGTCACTCTATAGATTGAAAAACAATGTCATTTATTGGTTTTCCTATAGTTACCATGTCAATGAGACAAATTACACCAACTATTTGATCTTACTTTGACCATATATGCCAACCTTTGGTCTGTTTTAGGCCATAAAAGGGTTTATCTTGCCTCTATTGAGCTTCAATAATGGAGCTCAATCTTTCAATATTTTCCCTAGTTTAATATGAGCTCATCTCCTTTGTTTTTACCTTACCTAGGTCAAAGAATGCTCCATTAGCTTCTGTCAAAAATATCTTGGCTTGCCTTTGTTTATTCACTATCAAAAACTAACTCAAATTATTGACATATGTTGACCCATCTCACTTCATTGATCCTACCTAGTAAAAATAACCACAAGCTATTGATCTTCTACCAAATGAATACAATATTAACACTTATCATTCATACATTTGCCTTTTGATATTCATTGACCCTTTGACTTGCTCACGTGCTATTGATCTTGATTGCATGATCAAATTCCAACTGCTAGATCTCTTTGGACCTACTATTTGAAACCAAATGTCTACTTCATGAGCTCAAATTTGATGTCTATGCTCCCATCATTTGACATCTATATGATTGTATTTTATGTTTCTATGACCATCAAATTTGAACCATAATGCATTTTTTCTATGTCTTAAGTTTGGCATCCATGCAATTGTCAAATACATCTACATGACCATCAATGACGTTCGCACGATCGTCACTTTTGAGAATCATATGGTTTGTTTCCCAAGATTTATTTTAATGTCTATGCCACTATCATTTAACATCTATGTAGATGTATTTGACACCCATGCTAACATTTCCATCTACTAGATCAATTCTATCAAAGATTTTACATTGGTTACATTACTATAGACATTTTATCTAATGGAAATATCTTTAGCTTTTGACAAAGCCCTTTTATTTTAGACATTTTATCTTACTAAAATGTGTCTTTAGAACTTATGTGGTAGACAAAACATCTGATAGAATTTAGGTCTTCACTTTTCCCACAGATAAAATGTCTAAAAGAATTAAGTCTTCGAGATCTTTGTCTTAGAAAAAATGTCAAAGAATTCAAATCTTTGGAAAAATTGTTCAAATAATTTGTTTGAAAGAATTATGTACTTATCCAAATAAAAAGGTGCATAATAATTTAGACTTGGAAAAATAAAATCCTAAAATATTTTAACAAGTGAGGACCTAGCCAAAAGGGTTTTACACTTAGACCTTTTAAAGCTTGTAGGCTCTTTTGAACTTGTGATTAAACTTTGATTGATCAAATGACTTTCCAATGCTTGTATAACTTGTCCTTGACCTTTGATCTACATGGTTTCATCATGAAACCTACTCAATAATCTTCTCATTTTCTCAGTAGACTTGTCTCTTAAAAATTGACAAAATACACTTTAAGAAAACTTAAAGTGTTTCAAATTCTTTCCAATCTGCATGTGATCCTTGAACCACTCATTCCATCCAAAACTCCACTCAAGCCTTTCTCCATACTTGATATTTAGGACACTACACTACATTCAGGTAAGTTTGCTATGTAGGCCAAAAATTGGATAATAGCTACCATGCTTTGTTGTGCACCTTGCTACAGATGATCCAAGAAGTGATGTTGGAATAATATGCCTAAAAAATTGATCTAACTCCATTTTTCAATGAAATTACCCAGATTATCAACACACTTGTGTACAAGCCACCTTTGGAGCTCCAACATATCATCACTTGTTGTAAGGTTGTGTAGTCCAAGTCCAAGGACTCTTATGTTTAGTCATAGTTTGAATCTATCCACCTACATCAAGTTAAGTACTACATAGAGTACAAATTTTGAATAATTATGTATAAAAATTTTGTATTTGGGATGATTTAGTAAGACAAGAATGGCCAAGTTAGTTGAAAACCTATCAAGGGTGACCACCTGGTTATGCTAGCCTATTGAAAATCCATGAAGGGTGGTAGGTTGGTATGCTACTTAGTTGAAAACCCAAAAGGGTGGATAAGTAGTGTGCAAGAGTTGAAAGCTAGAAATGACACCTTAAGCAATTATTATAAATATTATTGGTCTAACCATTTATTCAGCCTCTACTCACTTGTGTAATTTTGGAAGATCTTGCAATGTTGTCTCAAGATGAGACAACATTTTAAGTCCAGGAAAGTGTTGGGTGAAGAATTTATATTCTAATTTGTGTAGCATATTTGTCTAATATTCATGAATTATGTACTCATTTTGTCATGTATAATTATATTTTTTCCTATCTCCATGAATTATAATAGGTTATAATATGAACATACTCCACTTTTGGTGTTAATAATGAGTAGAAGATGAATAGTCATAGATTAGAAATATTTATATATACTTTTGATTATAAGAAGAATAGAGTTCCACTTTTGAAGAGATCAATAGAGACTTATCTATTTATGATTACCTATGTGATTTCTTACTTTGTTCTTTATATGAATTCTCATGTATAATGTTTGATTACTTTCTATCTAATTTAATCTAAATACTCTATTTATGTTAATGAATCATTGCTTGTTCTTACATCCTACTTAATGCATGATAATTCACACTTATTATGTTTTTGTTATCCAACCCCTTGTATTAATATGATACACTATCCTATGCTCTAAAGTATATGTTAGCTATCCTCATCCTTAACATATTTTGATTCTTCAAGAACCTCTGCTAATAATGAGAGATGTATAAGATGAGTGTGATCTTGAGTATACTAATAAAATGGTAATTTACCTTCAATAACAACCTAAGGACAAAGGAAAAGATCCTATGGTGATCTATCATATCATGATGACTCCCCATGTGGAAATACATCCTTCCCCTAGTCTTTGTTTTTCTACAAGGCTTGGTGAAAAATAGTATGGAACTTCCTCATTCCCTTCTTTTTCTCCATACATAGTATTGATAGTAACATGGTCGATATTTTATATAGTGTGCCAACCCAATTTACCTACATTATCATCTATGTCAATACCATATATAGTATCCTAATAAGCTATTAAATTTTTTCTTGATATTTAAAAAATCATGTTGCAATCCATGAACTAATTATCTAACTTTCAAGCCAATAGTAATGCCTAGATGATGATGTTAGAGTAGGTTTTATTTTATCCCATATTTGTTTATTATGAGATATTTTCCCTCATTTAGATTTTTTTTACTTTCATGAATAATCTTGATTATGTGTGTAGGTTGATTGGGTGACTAGGAAGTAACACCGTTGACTGGCTATTCTAGGTATGGGAGTTACATCTATTCTTGGCCCTATCGACCACCTTTTTTGGAGAAGTTACTTTTCTATTCTAGGGGTCTGTTGATGACCTTTTTTAGAGGATTTAATTGCTTGATTTCCTATATTTACTCATATAATTTGAGATCTTTTTAACTCAATGAAATATTGGGTTTTTATCCATTTGATTTTTATCTCTTGCAATATTATCTTTGAGTGATTTTAATTTGCTTCAACAACATTGTGGTGTACACAAGATTCATCTCCTTTGATTTTGAATTTTAAATTCATGTTATTTAGAATTAATACATCTCTGATATGGTATCAGAGCCACCCATGGTTATTGTATGTCTATTTTTTAATGCCATTAAGCTATATTTTAAAATTGTGAGATTTTTATTTGTAAAATAAGCTCGATATACAATCCATTTGTCAGAATATTTATCTTTGGTGGACTCATTTTTTAGATCTAGTTTATTGATATTGATTATCATATTTTTTTATTTCTTTGTGACTATGCATTCCATGTGACTTGGAGAATTTCCTTTCAAAATACCTATGTGCCTCCATACAGCCTCAAGTTTGATCTCTTGTGTTTAGTATTAGATTATGTATTTAGCCTCAACTCAACCTTGGTTGGTTGTGTGTGTTTGGGAGACTATTCAATCCTAGTTATGTGTTGTTTCTAGGTGGCCCTCATCTATGAAATTTTCATCTATTGAGTCTACTCTCGTTGCTACCTAATTAGAACCAACATTCCATGCATCCTCTACACCAAAATCACAAGAACATAAAAGACTCCTATATTTTCAAAAGGGTTGTGAGTTTTTTCCAAAATAATCTAAGCCTATTCAAAATTTTCCCTAATTTATTAAAAAAATCTAACAATTAAATCACCTTTTAAAAAATAGTTTTATTTAAAACAAGGTCAAATAACTACTTTTATTTGAATGCACAAGTAATGCATAAAAGGATTGGTCGAGTTTAACATTGTTATTGGGTTTTTTTTTAATTATTTTTTAATAAAAATAATATATTATGGGTAATATTTATAGAAGAATTGTTATTCATTTTTTAACTTGTTCATGTTGTGTACTTGTCTTGGATGCATTTTCAACTAAGCCTAACATGATTGCCTAGTCTTGTAAGTCATGTCTTTTTGAAATTTGTACTGGTTGCTCTAGATGTAATCTTAGTTATACCCAACATATTTTGATCATGCATTTTTTGTAACATTCATGGGGTGGGGGTCACCATTTCATAGTTTAGGGGGTGTACTTTATTTTGAGTTACTCTTTATTTCTACTTACACTTTCATTTATATAATAAATAAAATTTCACTACTACTACAACTCAAATCAACACTAAAATGGATTTAAGTTTAATCAACCCACTAACTCCATCTTAACTATCATGAATGGAAAATCAAGATGTAGTCATTCTAAAGAGTAAGGGTTTGTATATGATAACCATTGGTGATGAAACTGAACCTAGCATAGAAGTTGATAAAGATAAGTGGTATAACTATAGTGATGAAGCCTATGGAATATTATGTCTTTCTATAGCACCTAATCTCATATTTTATGTGGAGCCTACAAAATCACCTCATGATGTATGAACCATTTTGGGTAAACTATTTTGGGAGAAAGATGTGATGAGAGGTCACAAGCTTGAGAATGGACTCATTAACCTAAGTCCTTTCAAATTTTATACCCTTAAAGATTTATTCACTAATCTCAAGTCCTTAAAATTGTTGTTAAAATAATGTTAGATAAAGAAAGAAGATGACCAACTTATTCCTTCTATACTCTTTAAACTAGGTCATAACTATTCAACATTTATCTTGATTTTCCATGCCACTAAAAGTGTTTTGGGAACTATATGGAAATTTCCCTCTTTAAATTATTTCATTGCTAATTTAACTAAAGACCAAGATAAATTTATTTAGATGGAAAAATTAGAGTCCACAAAACCTCAAGCCCTTATTATTGTGAATGGGAAAGAAAAGACTTTAAACAAATAAAATAAGAAGAATAATAAGGATCAAGAGAAGAAGAAAGAATAAAACTTTACCAAAACCAACACTAAATCCTCCTCTTACAATGAAAAACCTAAGAAATATAAGGTTAAGTGTGCCTACTTTAAGAAAAATGGTCATAATGAAAACAAGTGCATGAAAAAGCAAATAGATCACCTAACTCATCTCCTAGAGAAGAACAACATAGGTGTTGTTGAGTCCATAAAGTAAAATTCATCTACCCAAGATTATAATAAGAAAAAGGGAAAGGGTAAAGAGAAAAAAAAAGGGAAATGATCTTATAGTAGTTATAGATTCAACATCTTCATGGGTTATTAAACTGGGTCCTCACTACATGGGCTCTTCACTAGTTGAGGTTTCTTTCATAGATCTTTATAGCATGTCTTCATCCAATTTGGGTGATGACACTTGTGTACTTATTATAGGTAAAGGGTCTATTGAAATGGAATGAGGAACATTAAATAATGTTATAAGTTTCCCTTCTCTTTCAACTGATCTCCTATCAGTGTATCAAATCATTCATATCATCAAAGGCATGAGGGTTGAGTTTTTACTAGATTCAATTGTCATCAAAGAGTTGCATAGTGACTTTATAGTGGCAATGGGCAAGGTAGATCACCAAGCCAAGTTATACACCTTCTAACATTTTACACCTAATTCTTGTTCAACTATATTAGTAACTCATTTAGATGGAATTAGCAAATTATGGCATAAGTGGTTTGGCCACCTTAACTACCACTACCTTTAATTACTTAGATAAAATGACATGGTTATAAGCTCAATTCAAGTTCAACTCTCTAATGGTATTTATGATTGTTGATCTCTTATAAATAATCTTGAAGCAAAATTTTACAAAGGCAAAGCTTGGAGGGCTTCACAAGCATTGGATTTAGTACATAGTGATGTATTTGGGCTTTTCACTAGTCTATATTTTATTAGGTCTAAGTATATTCTCACTTTCATTGATGATTTATTGAGATATAAATGGGTCTACTTCCTTAAGAAAAAATCTAAAGTGTTTAAATATTTTTAAGACTTCAAGGCACTTGTTGAGAAATAATATGAGAAATATATCAAGGTTATTCAAACTGACAATAGAGGTGAATATGTCAAAAATATATTTGAGTAGTTTTTAACCAGATAGGGGATTGATTTGTAGTGGATGATTACTTATAATCATTCATCAAACATAGTTAAAAAGTATAAGAAAATATCTTTGAAAGATATGGCTAGCTATATGATTCACTCTACATCTTTGGCACCTCAGTATTAGGCTAAAGCCATTAATTGTAATTTTTATATTCAGAATAGGGTTACTCAAAAATATTTGAAAGTCATAACACCCTTTGAATCTTGGCATGGAAGGAAACTTAAATTTGAGCACTTTAGGTTTTTTAGAACTCAAGATATGGCACATACACTAAAGAAGATACACAAGGCTATGGAACCTTAGTCCAAGAATTGAATATTTGTAGGTTATCTAGATGGTGTCAAGGGTTATTTCCTTCTACATCCAACCACATATGATTTTTTCATAAAGAGAAGTGTTCACTTTTAGGAGAGTCCCAAAGACTCAACACTTAATACTTCTTCTCTTTCATTGAGATTCATATGCATTTTATTCGTGAGCTTAATTATGATCAACTAGAGATTTTTTTAGTCTTCAGAGTAGGTTATAGATATCTTTACCAAACCCTTCAATGATATCAATCTCATTCACTATGATCTCTTCTTGTAATGTGATCTACATCAACATCAAAATTATCTTTAGGGGGCTTCTAGCCTCTTCTCTTATTCTATGTATCTCTTTTGGGGGGAGTTTTTTCCTACAAGTTTTCTCATTTTCTCTACTTTATGAGAGATTAATTTTCTCATACACATCTATAAATGGTTGTAAAGTAAGCTGATGACCTAACTATCGATGGTTAGGCTGACCATTGATGATTAAGGAGCTAGAGGAAAAAGGGTGAAATTAAGTTAAAATGAGGTAAATTAAAAGATTTAGTTGAAGGTGTTAGGTTAGGGGTTTAATAAGTTTAAGTTAGAAAATGAGTTTAGTTAACTAGTTGGTCAACTAACTCAAGGTTGGATGAGGATCAAAGTGGTTCGACATCTAAAACTATTATGTGTAGTTTTCAAGTGACTACATTTTGCCCCTTTTTGTTATGTGGCTTTGAATCAACAAGGTAACAAAAAATGGATTACTATTCGAGGTTTGATTACCTTGACTATGGGAGGAGGTGGTTTCCCTCAAACTAGGAGTTGATGAGGTGAAAATGAAGTCAGGTCAAGGTTTGATAAGTTGGTAGATGGTGAGTCCTGAGGTAGGTGATACAAAAGGGTTGAGAATTTGAGATGCAAACATGTGCACAAAATGCAACTAAGTGTGATAGTCAAAATTACATAAAGACTAAAATTTCCAATCTTGATAAATATAAGGTTGGGTTTTAAGGAGACATATGATAGGGGTAATTGGTCCACAATGTTGGTAATAGATAATCGGGTCATTCCTATCAAGTTACCTAAATAAGCTCAATATTATTCATGGGTATTTGGGGTACGAAGTACTCCCTTAAAATAACAAAAATTGTCTAGTCATGCACAAGGTGGTGTGAATTAAAAAAAGTTCTACATGGCAAGGTTGATTAGTGTAGTCAAAATGACTAATGTAAGGTTGGCACAAAACATGTGAATATTTTAGGGTAAAATAACCAATGTTGAGGTGGACATGGTCAAATAGTTTATTAGAGAAGGGTACTCTCTGAGAGTGTAAGGTTTAGTTGAGGTGGGGATTAGGTGATCTTGAAAAATTTCAACACCTAGGTGGTGTACTTCAAAAAAAATTTAAAAGAGTGGGGGACCCTAGTCGATGGTTAGGGGTTTTCCCTAGGTTCAACCATTGATGATCACCTTGATTGTTGATGGTCAAGAAAAATCCTAAACAATTGAGAGATAAAAAATAAAAGTGTGAAATCATTGTCATGTTTTGAATTTTGGTGATTGCTCTCTGGTGAATTTATTCATTTTGTCTTTTTGCTTATGAGCCAGATGAGGTGTAATGTATTGATTCGTTGATCATGTGTTAGGGGTTGATAGAGTATGGATTTGATGGAGGGTAGATGAGGGCATGGTCAAATGGCAGGATGAGGACTCTGACCACATCATTGATCATAGAATAAGGTAGGTTATGTTTTAAATTTTGATAATATAATTAAATTGGTTGTGTTGGAGGGATATTGATTAGGTTTGAATGAGTTAGATGTGGTTTCATGAATGTCTTAGGCTATGATGCTCTAGTTTAAGGTTTTTATTGAAATTAGGCAAGTTTAGGGGTGAAATTTTGATTAGAAGGGTGTTTGGGGTTTGTAATGGGTTATATAATAGGGTTAGATAGTTTAAATGTAGGATGGAGGTTTTTATTTAGGTTTATAGGTTGGAAATGGTGGAGGGATTCACTACTGGTGGTCACACATAGTTATGGAAATGGTGGGTGTGATGTTAATGATCAATGATTGTATTATGTTATATGATGATGTGATGAGGAAATTTAAACATGATCATGATGAGATGTTTGATCTTATGATGGATATTTTAATATGTGTATAGTTTAGGTGATGTTGGGTTTATATATAGTGGATGATGTATTAGTTCATAGATATGATTGTGGACATGTGTTTGATGGATTTTATTATGGTTTGTTTCATGGTGTTCATTTATATGATGATGTGGCTCATAGAGGAGATTTTTATATGATGATATGGTTCATAGATAGGATTATAAATATTTGATAGATGATTTAGTTATGGTTGTGGTTTTTTAATATGTGATGTGTTGATGTTTTGATTTGTTGTTATGTTTATGGGAAGTAGAGATATGACATGGTCTATGATGTTTAATGATATGATGTGGTTAATGATATTTTGATTATCAATTTTATATATGGATATGATAATGAATGGCTAAATGAGGATTGGTTATGATATGATGTATGTTCATTTGGTGTTTTGATGGATTAGATGGTTCATAGATAGATATATGATTTATAATGTGATGCATGATGTTTTGTCCCTAGATAGATAGATGATGCGGTTCATGGATATAATGCATGATGTTGGGGATATCATCAATGTTTGTTGTTTATGATGTTTATTAATATGTAATGTCATTATGGTTAAGGATGTGATAAAAATATATTAAGTGAGTTAGATAACAAACTAAATGTAGAAAAATAAATGAGAGTCATGAGATGCATGTCTACATGAACCAATAATGAAAGATAAGAAAATAAATGTACATGCATTTTCATTGGTAAGGACCACATAAAAATTGAAGTTAGACTAGATTTAGGAAACTAAGCCTATTAAATGCTTCACATTAGCATTCTTAGGTTGACAAATAGGTGTCTTGATCACAATTGTGTCAAGTAAGCTCAAAATCCCTTGATTATAATATGGTAGAAAGGGGAGGTAGGTGGTAGGAGTGTAAAGGAGATGGATGATAGGTAGGTTAACTTAATGTGGGTTAGTTTTCCCCTTTTATAGGTGACCTAAGAACCATAATAGACAAGTCCATGTCTTATGTTAGGTGTAGAATGATCAATCTGAGAAGTCTGCTAGATGCTAGATATGAAATTTGATTGTAGTTTTCTTGAGATAACTTGTTTTGTTTTGATATAGGGTATTTTTATTTATTAATTTGTTTTTTGAGAGTTTGTGAAGCTGATCGATATGGGAATATTTAAATGATTGCTTTTGACCCATGTGAGTTAGCCATCCTTCAAGGGAGTGGTCTAAGTTTGGATTTGTTTAGTTTGATAGTTATCTTTCAAGGAATCAATCTATATTTTAAGCAATTCAGAGGATTTTGGGTAACTATCCTTCAAGGGATCAATTGGAAATGCTATAAATATATTACCTAAGTGATATTTTGGTTATCCCAAATTATTTTGGATTGTGAGGTTTTAGACATGGACAAGTCTATTTAGACTTTGAGGTTTTACCTTTATGAGGGAAAAGATTCTAACATAAATAGGTTAATGATAGGTGAAAGGAATGATTTGAGGAATAATGATCATGGGATCCCATCTTGTTGGAGATGAAAAGTATCCATGAGAAATATGACATGGGTAGAGCCATGATACCCATGTTTAGGATTAAGCTATGACTGTGATGGTTAATCACATGGTTCTATGTTTTAATAAATTATCCTTAAAGGGAGAGTGATATGGGAATAAAGGTGAAAGTCTCATAAATAAAGGGACGAGCTTAAGTTAGACATAAAGATGAATGTGATCCTAATTTAACAAAAGAAAGGATGTAAATACGAAGCATTGAGAGGCTCAAGTTCTAGTTTGCCTTCAAGAGAGGACAAATGATAAGCTCATAATCCATACTTATTTATGATTTAGGATCCAAGCCAATTTAAATCAAACTTTCCTCTTTCACTTTTATCCATATTAGTTACATGTTAGTTGATACTAGGAGAGTAGACGACCCCCAGTTACTTTTTGAAACTTGATTAGATGTGAAAAAGATTTGAATTGAAAAAAGGATGAGATTAGTTAGGTGATAATTGGTGGAGAAGGTTAATCTCTAATGATTGGTGTCTAAATGGGTTTCCTCAATTTGTTTTACCACTTGGTTGGGGTTAGGTTGATGGACAAGGTACTCTCAAAAAGTTTAGGGGAGAAAATAACTCTCCAATAAGTCTGGTTGGGTGTAGGAGAAAGGTAATCTCTAATAGTTTAGGGTTGGTTGGTTGATAGGTTTTCTTGATAAGTTGAGGCAACAATACCAATGGTTAGTTTGGGTAAAGTATGGTTAGGGTTGGAAAATTGTCAAAGTCTTATAGAGGGAAAGCTACCCCCAATTTACTATTTCCATGGATGGTTGAAGATGGGAAAATGATCTAAGGTGAGGAGTTGGTTAATAACAAAGTTTGGGATAGTTGTTAGTTTTTAGTGATTAGTAGGTCAAGTTTATAGGTGGTGGTTCATGTGGGATTTTCTATATTGTACCTAGGTTAGAAAATTGTTGTTGGACCTGATTTAGGTAGGTTAGGATAGGGTTAGTAGGTTTGATGGGTTGTTATAAAGATTATTTAGGGTTGAGTTAAAAGGTATGTTGATTATGGTTGATTGATTTGGTGTAGAGGTTGGTTTGATTATTTGGTTTGGTTGGTGATGTAAGGTTGGGTGGATGGTTATAGGTAAAGTGAGGTCGATGGTAAGTTTAGTTGGATTAATTGTAGGTTTGGTTGGGTTGATCGTATATGAGGTAGGGTGAATGGATGTTAATGTTGGGTTGATGGTTGGTAAGGTAGGGTTAATAGTAGGTTCCACAAAATTTGTAAGTGGAAGAGGTTGGTTGGTTGGTTCCACATGAATGAGTGGAAAAGATTGGTTGGTTTCCTTGATTTTGAAGAAAAGGTGTGAAGGTTCCACTTGGTTAACAAATGGTTTTTTAAAGGCTTAAAAAAGGGTTTCATTAGTTATAGGTTCATTAAGGACAAAATCAAATGGATGAGTCTCATTATGTTGAGGGCTTTGGTCATGGGTTTCCTCAACCATGATTGAAGGAAGAGGTCCAATGATTGATTTATTGAAGATATTCAAGGCTAGGTTGGGGGTAAAATGGATAATATCTTTTAAAACCTCCTTGGGATTGATAAGTTTTTGGATGAACATCTTAAAACAACCACATCTATCTATTCCATGTCTGTTTATGCGATGATAAGCAAAAAATTCCTTCTCGATAAACCAAATTGGCTTTGGAAGAGAACTATTGATGGTTTTGATTTGAGGAAGTTTAATGATAAAATCCCCCAATATTTTTTCAAGGTTGAGACATATGATTCCCCCAATAAAGTGTATTGCATAAGAAGAGGGTGCACTAATGGCTCTTGAGTTTCTGATATAATTGGTTGGTTTGATGAGGTTCATTGGTTTAATAAATTTGATGAGTTTTATAGGTTAGGTAGGTTTGACAAGTTAGGTAGGTTTTGTTGGTAGTTGTTGGTTAGATTTGATAAGGTTGATAAATTTGGTAAGGTCAATTAGGTGGGTTAGTTTGATAGGTTAGATAAGGTTGATGAGGTGAGCTGGTTTGATTGGTTTGGTTGGATTGATATATTGGATAATATTGATAAGGTTGGTGGAGTTGATAAGGTTGGTGGAGGTAATTGATATAATGGTTGGGGTGTGTTGTACCCAAAAAATATCACTCATTTTTGGGACAACATAGAAGCTATTTTGGTCCTACAAAACCAAAATATCTCTTCCCATTTCAAAAAATTGTTCTAAACTTTCAAAATTGGGAATTATTCAAGCTTTTTCAGTCAAATGACTAATGGTTCAACAAGGCTTATTTCAAAGAACATAGTTCAAGTGGTCAATAGAAATAAAGGAATGAACCATTGGATTGTTGAACTAAAGTTGGCTCAATTAGTCAGTTCAATTAAATAGGTTCAAAGGAGTGCCCCAAGTGTCAAAGATACAAGTGCCTTTACAAATGAAATTTCATGACAAAAGTGACTACGGCAGACAAAACCTTGACAAAGCCCAGCGGATGCTGCCAAGTGTCATCTACCGAGCCTCATTTCACTTTGTTTCTAAGAGCTACAGAAGTTGCCACGTGTCCTTTGTAAGATAAGTGGAACATGCCAAGTGACATCATCTGCATGAATCCAAATGAGTCTTGCATGTTTCTATAGTGTTTCTAAAATATAACAGAAGCTACCACGTGTCCTCACCTATTTCACAATAGATGCTACCATGTGTCACATTTTGAGATCTGCATAAAATTGACTAAGGTAAAACCAAAGGACAAATAGCCCTTTCGAAGGGCACTCGAAAGCTAAAGTGGACTGTTGCAAAAATTTGAAACGTCAATCTAGAGCTCAAATAGCCCTTGCAGAGGGTAGGAGGGGAATAAATGGACCCATTCAAAGGCCAAAAGAGCAAAGAGAGTTCCTTCAGAAAAGTTCCCATGGAAAAGTTGCAAAGAAACAATTCCTTTAGATAAATTATCCGAAAGAGTTTCTTCAAACTTTTTCTCTGAAGAAAAAGTCCCCCAAAAATAGAAAACTAGAAAATATAACACATGTCCCTCAGAAAGTCACAACAAAAAGCACCATGGGTCCCTCATCAAATTGTAGCAAAAGCCACCACATGTCATCTATTGAGACACAATTTCAAAACAGTGAAACATGCCATGTGTCTTCTTCAAAAATCAGTGGAAGCTGCCATGTGTCAACATCCGTAGTTTCTTCCTTTGATCTCTTTGTTAATTAAGGATTGTGGTGAGCCCCTAGTAAGCTACTAAAGTAATAAAAACATACCAAGTGTCATCCTCTGTGGGATTGTCAAAAAATAAGTGAAATCTACCACATGTCTTGATTCATTTCTATGGAGTGCGACAAGTGTCTACACCCACATTTTGAGTTTCTAATAGGTTTCAAAGCCTCTTTCAATAAGCATCTCTTAGAGTCTTGTAGATGCTACCATGTGTCCTTACCTATTTTATAGTGGAATGTGTTATGCATTAATTACTAAGACCAATAGAAAGTGACCAAAGAATAGAGCATTGATTTGAACCAAAGACCCAATTCAAATAACCAAAAAAGGAGGAATGATGAAGAAGGACCAAAAAAAACATTCACGCATCAGATATGTTTCTAGAAGCAAACTGCCAGGTTGACATTAGAAGATGCAAACATTCAATGGCATGATTCATTTCTCTACATCAAGAAAAGTAAATGGGCAAAATATGCCTATTTCTAGCATAGCTTCTTGATAAAATTTAATGTAACATGATGTGTTACTACTCCCAAGTCTTTCTTGGAGAGGCTATATAAAGTACACTCTTTTATTATTTTAGATATCTCTCTCTCTGATTATTAGAAACAAAACTCTGCCCAAATTGAAAGGCATTACTGAGACTTTGAGCTCAAATTGTTGATCATATTTTATTATTGGAATAAGAAAGCAAGTTATTTTTCAGACTTTGTGCTATAATAACTTTATTGTTGAGGAAACTATTCTTATATTTTTTTCCTTAATACATTTTCTATCCCTTTAATTCAATAAGAAAAATTAGTGAAAGCAGTCAGGAAGGTGTCCTAAAGCCAACTATGGAGAGACATTGTGCCCCCATAATTGCCTTTAGTGTGTTTTCTTTTTGTTTCTATCTAAAAGACCTTGGGATGACTTTGTGCCCTCATTGTCCTTCGTATCTCACTCTTGGGAAAAACAGGTAGATACTTTGTGCTACATCTCAATCTACTAGTTAGTATGTCCTTGGTTACATTTTACAATTAATACTAGGAAGATTCTTGTGGTTTGTTGAATAGTACTTCTGAAAGAAGAGGAGTGCTTTCAGTCATTACCCCTAAGATTTCTCCTTTGATTTGCACACATCATCTCTAAAAAAAGAGAGATGGATGGTTTATCCTACCCTTGAGTATTATTTTCTATATATATATATATATATATATATATATATATATATATATATATATATATATATATATATATATAGGGAACCTCCCCTTGATGAGAGGAGTGATTAGTCCCATTTTGATGTGGTAAACCTACACATTTGGCCAACCAATCTTCCTACTTTGGATGATTAGACATATTTTGTTTATCAGTATGCTGATTGATAAAATATTCACCTAACATTTTTTGGTGACTCCACTGGGAATATAGTTATGTGCATTCTAAAACCTCAAGTTTCAGATTGAAATAGTCTCTAGCCTTATCCATTATAGAATCCATTCAATTTTTGTGTCTTATTCATTATCATTATAACCTTACCATTCACCTCCACACCAACTAGTAAAGAATGCATAGTTTAAAGCTTTAAGCTTCAAACTAAAGCAAGGTCAATTCTTTTCCATTTTTGTTTCAACAATCTGGTAGATTCAAGGTATACACGAAGCCAAATGGCCAAAGGTATTATTGACCCTATATTCGAGTTGGTACATCAAAGTATTTTTGATCCATTTCCTTCACCATCTCACCTCCAACGAACTAAGAGCTTTCCTCCTACTAAAGTCAGGTCTCCATTACCAAACAAAGTATCCACTTTTGCTATTGATAAAACCTTCCCAATAATTACCCCTCTGAGGTTTGTTATTCCTCCTTTTCATAGTCATATAATGGTAGTTCAAGGCCCATAGGGTAATTATTTTGGTCCTCTTAATATTACTCCACCTCTACATGAGCTCCCACATAGTTTAAGGAAGAATTTCCCCAAATTCTATGGTGATGGAAAAGTTCATCTTGATGAACACATTGCAACCTTCAGCATAGCCTATGGTGTAATTGGAGTAGAATTTGAAGATGTAACAGTCAGGCTATTTGTAGAAACATTATAAGGTGCTATTGTAGATTGATTTTATCATCTAAAGGCTAATTCAGTAACTAATTGCAATACCCTCAAAGCTAAGTTTGAAGCCAGATTCAAACCTAAAGAAGATGCACATGCCCTTTTGGCTCAACTCACACAGATGAAGAAAGAGCTTCATGAACCAATGAGAGACTTCATAGCCAAGTTTAACAAATTAAGGAATAGGATCCATATCATGACTTGACCTACAGTTGATAATCTCAAATGCTTCTTCATTAATTCTCAGCTACCTGAAGTGAGTTTTCTTTTGAGATGTGCTAGTCAAATAGACCTTGCTGCAACTCAACATTTGGCCATTGAGGCAGTAGATGATCTTATCTTAGTAGGGAATATAAGAAGAGATCTAAATAGAAATAAACCCTCATCATCTTCTGAATATCCATCTATAAGCACCACTAATCAAGTGGTGTAAAAGATGGCAAATGAATTGCTAGCCTTGAAAAGACAACTGGCACAAGGTATGTCTTTTGCTCCTTCATATAGAGATATACCAAGGAGAACATTTTTAGATCAGTCATATCAAGGAAATGCTACCAAGAATCAAGGGTATCTATATCATCTTCCTCCCCCACAAATAAATCTTACCCTTGAAGCTCCTCCAGCCAACTCAACAGTTGGATATCTGAAAAAAATATAATTTCTCTTTCCAACCTAAGTTTAATCAAGAAAGTGACGCTAATCTCTTCATAGAGGATCAAGAAGAATTAGCTGGCAACTCCCACATTAGTTTCCTAAATTTTTAGGATGAACCCAAAAGTGAAGGGAAAGTAGTTGAGGGATCATATGTTGTGTTTACTCGATCCAAGAATCAATCAGCTCAGCAAGCTAATAAAGAGAAGACAGAGGAGCAACCTTGACTAGTAATTTCAATTACTAAGCATGGAACCACTCTACCTTTCTAGCCAAAGGACCTGATGATTATCAAAAAGGTAAGTACCCCAAACATTTCTACACCTTCTACTTTAACTTTGCAAACCAGTCTTCCCATCCCTCCTAAAACCTAAAAGGTTGAATTGCCTTCCTCTGTGCCTAATCCAATTCAACCATTTGACATAATTGATCATGTAAAAAAGACCAAAATTCAAATGTCTAAATTTGAATTCCTACAGTCTAATCCTGATCAATTGGATAAATTGATTCAATGTATCAAGAACCAAACTGTCCCTACAAGACAAGAGGTTAAGAAAGTAACTCATGATCCCCCAAGAAATATGCACATCCCAAACAATCTTTTCATTACTCCTCTAGCTGCCCATGGGAAAATAGGGCCTTTCTATGTTTCCTTATTGATAAATGGTCATCAGCTTAACAATTACATCATTGATTTTGGGGCTTTAGAAAATGTCATGCCTGATAAAGTGGTAGAATCTCTAGGTCTCACATTGACCAAGACATTTGGAAAAAATTTCTCCATAGAGAACAAGCAAGTGTCACTATTGGGACAAATTAAGGATGCCTAGCATTTGCAGCCTTTCTAGACAAAAGAATCAAGATGACAGTTCTGGTGGCTGATGTTCTAGCATCCTATGGTATCCTACTTGGATGAAAATTTTACAAGGATGTTGGAGGGGAATTAAGCATGGACTTGTCTCAGGCAATAATCCCTGTCGAAGGCACCATGTAGAGGATATTTCCTGAAAAGAAATAAAAACATATTATCACTCAAACATCAGCCCCTAAAGCTCAAATTCTATTTGAGTCTTCAGGCAAGGGTAATTATTTTTTGTCTACTGAAGACATTCATGTTTTAGCAAATAAAAATCTTATAGGTGGCAATCTAAGAATTGGTTCAAATGAAACAACACCAAGTATGCTTGATTGTGCCAATCATTGGCAAGTGTTGAATGGAAACAATCAAATTATATGCTGGACTAAATCAAAAGAGCAACCAATTATTATAATGGGCTATTCTGCTATGCATCAAAATCAAGAAAAGGAACTCTTTGCCAAGAGAGCAAAGATACATGGTTTCCAGATTAAAAGTCAAATCTTGTTGTGGGGAAAGAAGAGAAAACCAAAGGGAAGACACAAAAAATTGGATTCCTGGTGGAGAGTTCTATTCACCCATCATCAATTTTTGGGATAAAATGGCTTCTTTCTAGTTTATCAGGACAGATCACTATTTTCACTACCTCTCAAGGAGTAGCGTCTAATATACTTCAATTCTTGAAGTATCCGATAAGTTCACCTTTACATATGTATATTTATATAGTTTTTGTTTCTGCTTTGTATTATTCATTTTCATTTTTAGAACCTTTATTTTTGGGTAACATGACTCCATAACCCAATGGTACACATGAAAACAATGGAGATTCTGGATTCTACTCCCTTTAATTCTTTTTACAATTGAAAAAAGTTCCCCAACTAAAGCCAACTATTGTACCTAAAAAATGTCACTCATTTTTGGGATAACATATAAGCTATTTTGGTCTTACAAGACCAAAATATCTCTTCCCATTTCAAAAAATTGTTCTAAACTTTCAAAATTGGGAATTATTCAAGCCTTTTCAATCAAAGGACTAATGGTTCAACAAGGCTTATTTCAAAGAACATGGTTCAAGCAGTTAATAGAAATAAAGGAATGAACCATTGACCTATTGAACCAAAGTTGGTTCAATCAGTCAATTCAATCAAATAGGTTGAAAGGAGTGCCCCAAGAGTCAAAGATACAAGTGCCCTTATGAAGGAAATTTTGTGACAAAAGTGACTAAGGCAGACAAAAGCCTGACAGAGCCCAACGGATGCTACCAAGTGTCATCTACCAAGGCTCATTTCACTTTGTTTCCAAGAGCTATAGAAGTTGCCATGTGTCCTTTATAAGATAAGTAGAACATGCCAAGTGACATCATCTATGTGAATCCAAATGAGTCCTACATGTTTTTATAGTGTTTCTAAAATGCATCGAAAGCTACCACATGTCCTCACCTATTTCACAGTAGATGATGCCACGTGTCACCTATTAAGATCCACAAAAAATCAACTAAGGCAAAACCAAAGGACAAATAGCCCTTTTAGAGGGAACTCAAAATCTAAAGTGGACCATTGAAAAAATATGAAAGGTCACTCTAGAGCTCAAACAGCCCTTGTGAAGGGTAAGAGGGGAACAAACAGACCCATTCAAAGGCTGAAAGAGCAAAGAGAGTTCCTTCAGAAAAGTTCCCATGGTAAAGTTTCAAAGAAACAATTCCTTCAGACAAATTGTCTGAAAGAGTTTCTTCAGACTTTTTCTCTAAATAAAAAGTCCCTTGAAAATAAAAAACCCTCAAATTTGACATGTGTCCTCAGAAAGTCACAACGAAAAGTGCCACAGGTCCCTCATCAAATTATAGTGGAAGCTACCACGTGTCATCTCTTGAGACACAGTTTAAAAATAGTGGAACATGCCACGTGTCTTCTTCAAAACTCAGTGGAAGCCACCATGTGTCAACATCTATAGTTTCTTCCTTTGATATCTTTGTTAAGTAAGGATTGTGGTGAGCCCCTAGTAAGCTACTAAAGTAAGTGAAATATGCCAAGTGTCATCTTCTGTGGGATTCTTAAAAAAAAGTAGAAGTTGCCACATGTCCTAATTTATTTCTATAGAGCACAACAAGTGTCTACACCCACATTTTGAGTTTTTAACATGTTTCAAAGCCTCTTTCAATAAGAATCTCTCAAAGTCCCACAGATGCTGCCACATGTCCTCACCTATTTTATAGTAGAATGTGCCATGCATTAATTTTTAAGACTAGTCAAAAGTGACCAAAGAACAAAGCATCGATCTAAACCAAATACCTAATTCAAATAACCAAAAAATGAGGAATGATGAAGAAGGACCAAAAAACCATTCATGCATCAGATATGTTTCTAGAAGCAGACTGCTAGGTGGACATTGGAGGATGTAAACTTTCAATGGCGTGACCCGTTTCTCTGCATCAAGAAAAGCAAATGGGCAAAATATACCCATTTCTAGCATAGCATCTTGATAAAATTTAATGCAACATGATGTGTTACTACTCCCAAGTCTTTCTTAGAGAGGCTGTATAAGGGACTCTCTTTTATTGTTTTAGATATCTCTCTCTCTAATTATCAGAAACAAAACTCTGCCCAAATTAAAAGGCATTACTGAGACTTTGAGCTCAGATTGTTGATCATATTTTTTTATTGGAATAAGAAAGTAAGTAATTTTTTATAATTTGTGTTGTAATAACTTTGTTTTTGAGGAAACTGTTCTTATGTATTTTTTCTTAATACATTTTCTGTCCCTTTAATTCAATAAGCAAAACTAGTGAAGGTAGTCATGAAGGTGTCCTAAAGCCAACTGTGGAGAGACTTTGTGCCCCCATAATTGCCTTTAGTGTGTTTTCTTTTTTTTTTTCTATGTCAAGGACCTTGGGATGACTTTGTGCCCTCATTTTTCTTCGTATCTCACTCTTGGGCAATTGAGGTAGAGACTTTGTGTTACATCTCAATCTGTTGGTTACTACGTCCTTGGTTACATTTTACAATTACTACTAAGAATATTCTTGTGGTTTGTTGAATAGTAATTTTGAAAGAAGAGTGCTTTTAGTCATTACCCATAAGATTTCTCCTTTGATTTTCACACATCATCTCTAAAAAAAGAGAGATGGATGGTTTATCCTACCCTTGAGTATTATTTTCTATATATATAGCATATCTATAGGGAACTTACCCTTGATGAGAGGAGAGATTATTCCCTTTTTGATGTGGTAAACCTACACATTTGGCTGATCAATCTTCTTACTTTGGATGATCACACCTATTTTGTTTATCAGTACGTTGATTGACAAAATATTCACCCAACAAGGTGGATGGTCTAAGGTTTGATGATAGATGTTGATAGGTGGGTATAGGTTTGATTGATATGATAGATGTTGATAGGTTTTTGGTTGGGTATGATGATTATAAAATAGTTTTTGATAGGTTTTCAGTTGGTTTTAGTTGATAATTTATTGGTTGTATGTGAAGTTTTATGGGTCATAGGTATTAGAAATAGATGACTCTACTTTATTTATTTGGTCTATTAATATTGTAGCTAGCTCAGGTGGTAATTGATAATTTTTTGATTGGTTGAAATTGAAGTTTGATTGGTTATAGGTAAGGTTGGGTTGATTTTAGGTAACATTAAGTGCATGAGTGGCTTGCTCTAAGTCAAGAGGGTTATCTTTTTTAGATGTTAGCAAAGGTAGGATCTCTAGGGAAGGCTATAGGAAGACTCTCCATTAAAAAGGGTAATGGAGATGAGATAGTAGAAAGTAGGATTTTGGTTGGTTTGATTCCTCAATTATTGTCTAGTAAAGACCACGTGAGTAATAGAAAATAAATGATGAAATCTCACAAATCAAACACAAATAAAGCAAAAGGAAAATAATCTCAAGGCAATCTAAACATACACTAAAGTGTATTTAATAACTTAGGATTCTTTTTAAATTGATTTTGACTTATGCCTTAGAAAATGTGAAGAATAAATTTGGTTTGTGTATTGGGTACTAAAGAGGAAATTTAAGGTTGGTTTCAAGTTGTGTTTAAGTGTGTAAGAGAGAAATCTATGTTGATCCTCAGTATGTGGCTTGATATTGGAGCCTACCCCCTCACTTCACACACCACAATGATAAGGGCGTTAGGTGCTTAGCCAAGATATACTAAATTTTAGAATTTATACTCAACTAGAGGGCTGAGTTGGTTCTCCCCTTGGGAATGACCTCTAAGTAAGATTTCTAGGAAAGGGCAAGGTTTACCACTAGGTGATGAAATCCTACTTAGGCCTTGTCTCAAATTTGTTTTGATGTGTTGATTAGTTATGTGGTTTATAAAAAGTATGTGATAACAAGAGTGAAATATATGATTAATTACTTATATTTTAAGTTACTATATGAACTAAAACAAGAAATCAATCAATGTATGCAAAAGGTTTATTTTAAGCCCAAAATAAATTCATATTTCTATCGATGAGCATACAATAAAGGAAGAAAAAGGGATGTTTATGTCCCACTGAGCATGCCAAAAATGTTTCTCTCAATTTTTTTTCATTTATTAATTTGGTATCAAGTAATGAAACTAGTAATAGGGTGTGTAAAGGGATACTTGATAAAGTGTGCATGTGATCTAGATGATGGTGAGAACTCCTCTTAAGCTTGGAAGGAATAACCTATAGATAAGAAAGACACTATAAAATGGGTTGTTATATGGATGGTTGAGTGGAATACCTAGTGTGAGCTAGATCCAAGAAGCGTAAGCTTACTAGGAGGGTTGTCAATCCACTACTTAAAATAATTAAGTTGATGTAGATGAAAAGAAAGAATACTTGTGTTTAATAATTCAAAAATAAATGCATGTAAGATGAGATGAAAGTAAATTACTTGCTAAAAAATGACTAAATGTAGAAAAATTGGGTCAATACTCATGCTAAGATAGTTGGGGTGAGGTTAAACAAATTTAGGTAGGCTTTGTGAATAGGTAGGAACACAAAAAGTAGGGTCTGGTTGGGGTTAAGGGCTGAAAATAGTTTGTTTCTATTTGGTCCACATTAACTGTTGATGGTTGGGAAAATTATTTGTAGTTAGGTGACCATTGATGGTTGGGTGACCTTCAATGATTGAGGTGACCATCAATGATTGGGATAACTATCAGCAATTACCTGTGAAATTATGGAAATGCTCAAAAAGGTAGTGGTAGATTGGGTAATTGGTTAAATAGAGGGATGTTATAGATTTAAAGGATGGAAAATAAGATAAAGATAGGTATGGATAGGGTAGGGAGGTTAGAAATGAAATAGATCAAATAAAATAAGCACAAGACACCTATACCATAATGGTGGAAGGCTGAATTAATTTGGATAGAATGATAATACTTTGGCCTTCAAAAGTTATTTCGATAGATGTTCAAGTCTCCATTGATGTTGCTTGTTTACTGAAGGGATGTTGGGTACCTTTATGTAAGATATCTTAGATGTGTATTTTTGGATTTCTCTCCCTTTTCACTTCTTACTTCTATCCTTTTATAAGATGAGGTTACTAATTGGGTAGGAATAAGTTGTTTATTAGATATGAGTATAAAGTTGCCATTTATGATGCTTTAAATCTTGTTGGAATTAAAAAAGGGAAGTTTCAAAGTTGTGTCATTCTTATCTCATACAAAACTATAAATGGCTATAAATCAGGTTGATGACCTAACCATTGATGGTTAAGCTAATCGTCAATGGTTAGGGTGATTGTCAATAATCAAAGAGCTAGAGTAAAATGGGTGAAATTTTGTTAAAAGGAGATATATTAAAAGGTTTAGTTGAAGGTGTTAGGTTAGGGTTTTAATAGGTTCAAGTTAACAAATGAGTTTAGTCAACTTGGTGGTCAATTAAACTCGAGGTTGGATGAGGGTCAAGGTGGTTTGACATCTAAAATTATCATGTATAGTTTTTGAATGTGTACAAGGTGACTAGGAAGTAATTTCTTTGATTGGATATTCTAGGTATGGGAGTTACTCTCTATTCTTGGCTTTATCAACCACCTTTTGTGGAGGAGTTACTTGTCTATTTTGTGAGTCTATTGGCCACCTTTTGTGAAGGAGTTACATGCTTAATTTACTATATATACTCATCTCATTCGAGAGCTTTTCAACTTAATGAAAGATTGGGTTTTACTCCACTTGATTTTTATCTCTTATAATATTATCTTTGATTGATTTCATTTTGCTTCAATAACATTATGGTCTGTACAAGTTTCATCTTATGTTATCTCAACCTTTACATTCACATTATCTAGAATTAGCAACATCTTTGATACATGGAAATTTAAAACCATCTTATAAAAATCCAAAGTCATCCTTAAAACTTCATTGGCTATCATAACATCCAAATTCACCCAAACACCCCCCTACCCTGCCCCTACTATAGATATTCATGGTAATCTCATTTTTAACCTCCACTTTGCAATAAAGTCATTAATCATATTCATAATAAACCATTGAATCATAAAATTACAAACATAAACATAAGTGGTATCAATACTTTGATTACCTATAGTGGATTCACTAATCTTGATTTGTATTTTAAATACTTTCATGATGTATAGAAAGACTATATTAAGATTTACACCTTTATAAACACCAAACAACTAACCAAAAATGTTTCTAGTGATGCCTTAGATTACTATAACAAACTCAAGTCCAACTCTATCTCTACCTTAGAAGACTTAGTCAACTCATTGGTTTAAGAATTACAAACCAATGATTTACGTGAAAATAAATTATCTCACTTTATCCATTGTAATCAAGTGTAATATGATATTTTCCAAGTTTTCATCAAGTCTTGGAAAGTGTTAGCTAACAAATTTGAGCATAACATGTAAGATGATAATTTCTTCCACTTTTTTACCAATGATATTCTTCACTAACACCTCAAGGTTTTGGTGTAGTGGTTCGTTACATGTGGTATCAGAGCCTCCACCTAGGTTCAAGTCACAAAGCAGGTGGCTATGTCGGCATGGTAGTGTTCATCCAGGGCTTGTACACATAGGGAATCTTGGTGGTATAGGCATAAATCTAGCCCAAAGTCTAGGCTTTAGAAGCGTGGTGGAATTTTATGATCCTAATGGTTGGATTTCACTAACACCTCAAGGTTTTGGTGTAGTGATTCATTACATGATGTTCTGGTCCTAAGGGGTGGATTTCACTAACACCTCAAGGTTTTGGTGTAGCAGTTAATTACATGTGGTATCAAAGCCTCTACCTAGGTTCAAGTCATAGAGTAGGTGGCTATGTTGGCATGTCAATGTTTATCCAGGGCTCATACACATAGGGGATCCTAGTGGTATGGGTACAAATCCAACCTAGAGTCTGCGATTTGGAAGCGTGGTGGGATGTTATGATCCTGATTGGTGGATTTCACTAATGCCTCAAGGTTTTGGTGTAGCAGTTTGTTACGTAAACTTAAATATAGATTCATGACTCTATGAAATCATAGGAAGAATCCCTTGACTAACATAAAAGATAAGAATTCCTCATAATACAAATTGAGCATTCTTATCCCAAACCAAGAACTTGCGTGCTTATGGAGTATAAAAATAAAAATGCTACCAATGATGGTGTCTATGACACATATGAGTCCACATGAAATATTGATGTTATTTTACTAGGAATCTCTAATTAAGTGATACTTTCCAAACCTATCAAGGGAAATCCATTACATCCTCCTCCTCTTTCCTCACATGTTAATAATTGTGATGTTTTTCACTCCCTTTCTATAGCTAATATAAGTAACACCTTCTTATACCCTCACCTAAATAATTAGATATCCTTGACCTAGTGCTCATTAGTATGATCCTCATAAACTTTACTAGTGTCATGCAAATTGGGGACACTCATATGAGACATATGAATCACTTAAGCACCTTGCTTTTGAATTCCTAATTGGTTCAAACGTTGATCATGAAGGTATGATCTGATAATGATAAAAATATTATGACAAGGTAAAAAAATTCCATGAATCCAAATTCAAGTGTGAAGCTCTTCACCAAGCTAAATCTCACCTTACTATATACTCAAATCCACTTCATAACCATAATCAAAATTAGCCTCCAGTCACCAACTTTGTTGTGACCATAATTAACCTACACTCATCTAATAATAAATAAAATATGGTCAACATGAAAAAAATGAATCACATAGTCTCATTTATTAAACCTTATCATCATTAAACTCTTATTCTTTATCTTACTTACCAAACAACTCAATATTACCCTCTACATCATTTTGAAAATATCTAGCCAAAGTAAATTATCACCTCCATCATTCCAAATTTCCTAACTATAGTAGACAAACCAATATAGTTTTCTTATTTTAATTTTTTATTAGATAATGTGGTATAATTGCTTGCATTCATAACTAAATAGGCTAGCCAGATGTAGTATATTTGTACACCAATTTTTATTCTAACTATATAGTCCAACCTAATACAATATTTTATCATTAATTTTCAATAAACTTCATCATCTAGCTCGATGCAATTTATTTCCATAACCAATATTATTTATATTGCACTAAACTAGCCAATATAGTCTACATTTATCTATAATTTTAATATTATTATACATATCTAGTTGATATAGTCTAATTCTAATTTTTTTTGTGACCAATGGCATCATCTAACCCAATATTGTTGGCTCAACATATCCCAACAATGTCATTCAATCTAAGACCACAAAATTCCATGCATACTCAGTTACAACCTAAACTAACCCCTAATTTTATGTTTCAAAATTCAATACCTTTTTTTCAGTCCTATTTAGCTCATGTAGGATTTGATGAATGGGACCCCATAGAATATATTTCTAAGATCCCTTCCCAAATATCACTCCTTAAGCTCATGAAGGATTCCCCACATTATCATAACATATTTATGTAGCTTTAATTTGACATGAACATTCCTTGACCACCACCTATGGGGAAATAAACTACCTTACCTAAGTCTAAGGATTGTATTTTGCAACAATGTGAATAAATGTCCATCCAAGTTAGTGAAACCATGGGTGGATATTTTTTGAAAATGTTTCATATTATCTATATGATCCCTAATAAAATATTACTTTGTTTTGATAAACCTCCATTGTTGATTAATGTCCAATTTGGTGATATTTGAATCAATCATGCCTTGATAGATAAAGGTCCAACAAGTATGTCACCTCCCTCAAATCCATAAAAACCCTCACATACTATGAATGCAATCTTAAGTATACCCAAAGCATGTGCCAAGAATATGATAAAAGTAAAATTCCTCTCCTTGTATGCATTTGGCTTCCTATCATAGTCTCACCCATCATGGTTAGAGTTAATATTATTATCTTTAACTTTCATTTGTCATTTAACATCTTTTTTGGTCACCCCTATTCTCATTGCATGAGGGCACTAGCCTCCTATAAATGCCAATGTGTCCAATTTCCTCATAAAGGTGTTATATACAATATTTAAGGTGATACCAATCCTTGATATCTTAAATAATTTAAAGAGTGTGGTATATTTAAAATATCTACCCTTAAACCCTTTCCAAGTATTCCCTTTCAAGAATACCAATGCTTTAACTATCCCATCAATTCTAATTGAGGTTATAATTGACATCCCAAGATTATGGGAAATATCCCACCTAACCTCTTAGATTATGATGATGATGACATTGATGATATCATCTTAAAGATAAAAACATCAAGTATTTATTATAGTATCATATCAATTTCCTCCTCTTTTATGACCTTTTTCTCACAAGAAGTTAATTGACAAGTTTCCCACTTCTAAGGTAATTCCTAAGAAGCTTGTTTTTGAATCATCCTCTATTGACATTGTATTCAAATCCCTTAATATATTTATTACTAACTCAAATTAAGATGATAGATATTCCCTTGATCACCCATATTTAGTCATCTATGCCCAAGTTAAGGATGTAGAGGTCTTTCATTATAGTTCTTCCCTTCATCATTCCTATGGATAGTCTACATCTTATAATATTAGTTTAATTGACATAGTTTTCCCTCTTTTTGATTTACCTTAAATTAATCCTTTTAAAATTTATGCCACAAGTTTGATATGGAAAAAATTCTATCTTCTACCATGTATATCTCTCGTAACTTACGATCATATTTAGATCATGTGTAATGATCATTGCATGATTCGACCATATTGGTTCATCAAGTTTTCCAATCCTTCAAGCATGTTTCCTGTTGTGATGTTGGCCACACTAATATTCCAATCATAAAGTTTGAATTCCAAAGAAGTATCAATGACTTATAGTTATTTCCACACATTTTATGGTCACTCTTAACATTATTATAGTTTACCAGATATATGTGAAGTTGAATAAAATTCTATAATATACCACTATTTTTTTGAAAATGATGACTCATTTGATGAGGTTACAAATATACCCCAATATTATTCTCCACCTAGGTCAATTTAAAACCACACCCATCCACCTAATAAGATGAATTGTACTATGAGTTCTACAAGGTACATGGTCACTTAGCCAAAGATTTTCAATCATACGAGAGTTTTTTAGCATAACATAAGTTGTAAGGTTTAGTTCCTACCATAAATAGTTAACCACCTTAGTCTACTACTCTTATGCACATTTTTTATTTCCATGGGATGAACACACATTATTTGACTCACTATCAAGCTCTTTAACGTTATCTAGATGTTCCTTGCCCTAAAACAACTTAGTCTCCCAATATTTTGAACATTCCTCCATCAAATATTACACCTAATTATATCCCCAAATATTGAAGATGTGCGTTTTCTTTGGAACCATTTCACTAAACATATTACATAAAGGTGTAGATATATCTAATAACCTTCAACCTTCAAAAAATCACTCACATGGTTCATCTAGGATGAAGGAAAAATCTTCCCTATGACTAGAGTCATCTATTACATCAAAGGAAATGTCACCTGAGACCATAACTTCCTCATATTGAGCATCCATTCTAGCAGGTCACATGACCTCCTCTTTACAATGTGCCTACTTTATCCATAGGCCTCATGCATTGAACAATTTAACATAACTCTTAGAGAGAGTAGAAGAGATCATGATTAGAGATAGATATTAGTTATAGTAGGATATATCATATGTTTTAAATGATGTATGTTGAGATATATCATGGCATTTGGGAGAAAACATAATTGAGTCATATCATATTTTTCACACTATCCTATGAGTGGATTTCATTTTATTATTATTATTATTATTATTATTATTATTATTATTATTATTATTATTATTAGCTTATTTTATATGTATTTTTAACATCATATTCTTATAAATTTTTAACACCTTTAATTTTTAAGAATTGTATATCTTGTATTTATTTTTTAAAATCATTTTAATATCATATTTTACTTCACCTAAGAATCTTAGGTATCACCTTTTGGTTTTTTATATCATAGTTTAACTATTACATATTGCCTTGGTCTCTTTGTGATTATTCAACCCATTTTTACCTTCCCTTTATTTTGGGATTAATTTATATATTAGTGCTTGTGATAGATCCTATTTAGTTTAGAATAACTCCTTTAGTGACAAGACTATCACCTTTCATAGCATAGCCTTATCATTTTTGAAGCATAGTTTTTCCTTGTGGTTAGTTACAAGCTTATTCATCATTGTATCACCTTATTTTTACATGGATAGATCTATCATAATCCCTATCAATCCCTTTTTTAAATTTTAATTGATGCACATGTAGGTTATCTTTGAGAATGCACACTTATACATGGGTAAATTTTAGGAGTCTTTTAGGCACCATGGCCTTCAAGATCTCCTCTCTAGTAGTCAAGTTTAAGCTCTCTTGTGTTAGTTATGTATATCACCTATGTTTTCTTTATCCAAATACATAAGAATAAAGAATATAAAAAAACAAATGAATTAAAATACATAATATATGAAAAGTTAAATATAAAAGGCAAAATTATAATCTTAAAATTTAGATCACACTAAAGATGTGATCTTTATTTGGTATAACTCCTATTCTAGTTGAAGATAAAATGCCATAGTTGGCATCATGATAGTGCTAAGATCCATTGAGGTGAATTAGGTGATTTTACTAGGATAAGAGGTCTCACATTAGTATATCTTCATATATATCCATTTCCACCTATCTTCACAAAAAATTACCATGTTGTTTCTTTCACAACACGCCATAATTTCTTCACAAAATTAGGTATCTTCTCTTACTCTAGATTCTAGTCTTCTAGGTTTTCATCCAGGTTTGGTTTTGTTTTTATCTACTGATTTGTGATGTTTTAATTTTTTTACTCTTTAGTCCAAGGTTAAGTTTGAGGATGTATGTATAATTGGCCTACGAGATTGAATTTAAAGTTTATTTAGCACAATTGACTAAATTTTTCACTAAATAGATAAGTTTTGGTCTATTCTTAATCATTATTTAAAATACAATAGTATTCTCTTTTTCATACCATTTCACCTAAATATTAGGTAAGTTGTCTA
The DNA here is from genome assembly GCA_037957365.1 of Torreya grandis. Lineage (NCBI taxonomy): Eukaryota > Viridiplantae > Streptophyta > Pinopsida > Cupressales > Taxaceae > Torreya > Torreya grandis. Next base: position 3,303,870 of record JARHVA010001023.1, on the reverse strand, counting down.
CACCATTGTAGAATTTCTATGTTTTCTTTGGGCAAGTTGGCATGGTATTGCCCACCTTTGATTTATTTGACTAGAATTTTGTGTTGATAAACTTATAAATCCCAGCCCCTTCATGAAATAATATATTGAAGTGTATTTAACTATTGATCAAGTGATATATTTTTATCAACCTTTTCAACTTTTTTTGGGTCTTTTTTCCCCTTTTGGGCTAGTTTGACTACATGTTTTTTAGAGTTTTGGTAGTCTTTTCCTTGGTAATCCTATTTATGTTTTCCCTTAGTTTAAGAGAAATAGATATATTTTCTTTATCATCTCATGTTTTATGGCTTGGTCATTTCCTCATTAGTGTCATGGTTGTAGCTTTAAGTGGTAAAACTATTATCTTGCTTGTAGGCTTAATATTTAAGACTAAACCATTTAATTTCAAGGTTCATATTTATAAATCAAATGGCTAAATTTTCTCCCCACAAATTAACAATCTTCAGATCTTTCTCATGAGTCCTCAAGTAAGTAAGATTGAGCCACTTTCCCTTTCCTCACTTCCTCGGGTCTTTTTATGCCTTGGTATTTAGTTTGAGCCTTTAGGTAAATGGAATTTGTTTAACCCTAAAAATATATATTGGGTTTATCTAGGGTTAAAGGGATAAATATATCCTAAGGTAAAAGGGTGATAAATTATCTCTATATCATTCCAATTAGATGATAAACTCAAATACAACATATACTAAATTCATTAAATTAAGATAGGCTAAAAGTAGTAAGTGAAACTATTCTAGATATGGAAATGATAAATAAACAATGTATTTATTTAGTTCTGATGCTAATAACATTCTAGATATGGAATAGGCATGAAGAATACTAGAAGAGGGTTTTGGAATGGTTGCCAAAATATAGATCAAGTGTCTCTAAAGGTGTAGACACTAGTGTCATCCTCATATGATTGTGTTGATACTACTATATGAACCTAATGTAGGTGTCTTATAAAAAATATCTACTAAAAAAAGTATGCAACCACCTGGATGATTTTGGGTTTGTTTTCATCTTCACTTGAGTGCATTTATATCTAGGTCATGGATTATTGCTCCTCATGAAATTTTGAAACCCTAATTCTTCATATTCATAGTGACCTTGGGTAAAAATGGGTGAATGATCACATGGTGTTGAGCTAACCCCAAAGACCCCTCTACTAATGAGTGCTTATTACATAGTTGATACTCTAAAGATGGCCTCACATTGATTTAGTTCTCCCCTATGTGTTGGCTTATGTGTGAATCATGAAATATGCAAAATGTAAGTACAATACTAACCTAGCTTGTAACTTGAAAAATATAGCTCTTAGTATGTTTATTTAGTACTTCAAACCTATGTATGTGTTATCCCTATGACTTATATGAAAATAGGAGAAAATAGGGAAGTTTTGCTTTATTGAGTATGTGATTGAATTATTTGATAAGTTTCCTTGGTCTATGTTAGTTTGTAGGTAAGGAATGAATAAGGGTTGATGTTGTATTTAAATCAATCCTTTTGGATAAATAACTCACATTAAAGCACTTAGGTTGACTAGTAGGATATATTTCATTTATAAATTAGATGACTTTAGAGCATTGGACACTTGCATCAGAGTGGGACACCTGTGTTGACATAGAAGTTTGTTTGTGATGCTAGTGTCTATGAAACATGAATGTAGGTACATTATTATAAATTTCAAGGGCATAAAATAATTATGTTTTAAGAATTATGGACAAGATAGAATATTTGGGTCATCAACATAATACTATCAAACCAAGAGATAGGCCAGGGCATAAAAGATAGAGTAGATGCGATACTTTTGAAATTGGGAAAGGTCTATAATTGAGAGGAATAACCAAGCTCTAAGTTTTTTGATGTACAAGATTGAGGTTCTATATAATCCATAAATATTGTCTACATTCCCCCCTTTAATCTAGTAATGAAATTATTAGTTTAATGGAGAATAAATGTGTACCTAGGTGTGTATAACATGCCTTGCCTTTATGTGAGCCCAACTTGAGTGATTTGTTGGTGATTGACCTATAACAAAGAGCATGTTACAATACATAATTAGTGTATATAATCTAGAATTAAAAGTATTAAAAATATTGAAATTGTAAGAGCAAGATTTAGGAGTACACATGTGTATTGATGTAACTACCTTACCAATTAGCAAGTTAATTTGAAAAGATATATCATTGTAGAGCTATGGAATTGAGATTAAGATAAATATATAAATCAAGAAATTGTATATATCTGAGGAGATAGAGAGAGATTTGAAGGCATATGCCCCTAACCTTAGAGAAAAGGTGAGTTTCAACCTGATAGTTGAGATTAAATCAACCATGCTACCCAATCATACTTATAACCTAGTGAGCATTAGTGAACAAAGTCAACTTATACTATCAAACTAGTGAGGTTGGATGATACAATCAAGTCCAACCTAAAAACTTGGAAATATTGAGTGATTTAATCACCTCAACCATAACAAAAATGAACCAATTACTATAGTATATTGGCTTAATACTATCCATAAGAGTCCATTTTAATGGGGGGTGATAGTCCTTGAGAGTGTTTCAAACTTTGAAACTGATTTGGATTTTGTAATATTAGGCACACATTTCATAGCATATGAACCTTAGATATGTCTCATTCTAAAATTGTGTATAATAATGGTACCAATATATATAATTATACCATAATTATGAATCTGAATCATGTAACTACATGCTTTGGCCAATTCATAAATTGTGTAAGGGTGGAGAACATGTTTCAAAATCATGCCCCCACTACATATAGAGAAATATAAAAACCAAAATAAGTTATGATGTGGATGATATGTTTCCAAAACATACCCCAATAAATTTGGGTGTGATAAATACTGATTAAGTGTGGATAAAAGGCTTCTAAAACATGCCCCCAATGGATCTAAAATTGTGAATGTGCTATATGGTATGCCCCCATTGAATATGAAAAATATGAAAAATGTGGATAACATGCCTCTATGACATGCCCCCACTAATATGCCTCCTCTTTGAGGTGAGGGAAGAATATAAATTAATACTTACCTCACCTCAAAAGGATAAGACAACTATATAATCTATGAATGAAACCATGTAGCATATAAAATAACATGTATAGGTAAATATACCATTAAATCTCATAGAATAATGTGATCACATGAAGGCCTAAGATGCATGATAAACATCATGGCAACATCTAGATAATAACATTAAAATATCAACAAGTAAAAAATCACACACACAATAGAACTCAAAATCAATTCAATTTACAAGATGTTTAAATGCCACACAATCAAAGGGATATGACTTAGTCAAATTTACACAAAAATAAGGATGACATATTTAATTTTCCATACAACAAATAATGACATATTAAAATTTCAAATAAAGAACACAGTCATGGGGTGAAAAATAAAGGAACGTATTCAAATGCTCAAACAAGCAAGACAATAACAAGGTAATATACTAAACGAAGTGCATAAAGGAAATGATAAGTAACCAACATAAACATATCATAATAGCACATGTATCAATGTGTTAGAAAAAACATTAAGTGCATAGCATATCAAGTACCAAGTGAAAGATATAACCATGGATAAAGGCATAAGAAAGTACATATATGAGCTCAAAACATGATAATGTATTGTGAACATAGAATGATAAAGTTGGAAGTATCATGATCATAGAGGTGGATGCCCTCAATGTCCATATGACATGGGTAGAGGGAAGGATAAGCATATGAAATAGGAATATATCATGTATTTGTGTATGCATGTATCACACTCAAGTAGATGCATGATACATATGTATGTGAAGTAACTGATATGCTATCCATTAATATTAAACTAACACATAGATGCCAAGGAGATAATAGAGTATGTAGGTGTTGGAAATGTTTTTGGATTTTTGAATATATATATATATATATATATATATATATATATATATATATATATATATATATATATATATAGTTATCTTGGGTATTTTTGGAATATTTGAATAGGAAAGATCATCCTATGATCCCATCTAAAGAATGGTCATCTATATTTCCCCACTTATAACCTGGTGTAAGTAAATTTTTGTACTACCAAGGAGCATGTATAGGTGTAATTATGTCACTTTAGTATTTATGATTCTCTATGTATGTATAATATGACTCTAAGTTCGTGAAGTATACATTTAAGGAATAGGATTTCATATAACCCATATTTATGTACTCTATGCTTTCTTTGGAATAATAATAGTATAAACTTGTTTAGGTATTATAGATGTCTGAATATGATGTGTAATAGAAGATGAATATTATGTGGAATCCATTATTTATTTCTAATGCAATGGTCTCTCACATATTGACCACTTAGTAAAGGGGTTTTTTTGTTGCTTACCTTTTACAGTGGATTAACCTTAGTAGGTTTGATAAATAGTTGATTGGGTATAAGTTTTTCTTGTTTAAGAGGATACTCATATGGGATTCTATAAACTATAATTACTTAAATATCATGAATGTATTTAACACACCCATGTATTATATAAGGTACTTATCAAAGTGTATGGATCCAAGGTCTTCTGAATAACATATCAAAGATTTATATGGAATGAATGACTAAAAAGGTAGTAACCACATGTGTGGGATTGACCTGTAAAGGTAAGTAAATCTCACCAAGGACATTTTGGGAGGTCCCATTGAATGATCTAACTGATCTAGTAAATGATGTAAATCATGATGAGTATAACCCATATGCACAAGTAATTTCATGGTGAAAACATTTTATCTTATACCAATATCAATTGTAACACTGTTAATAGTTTATTGATCAAGGAATACTTAAATGATTAAAGAATGAAGATCAAAGTCATCATCCTTAATCTCAGTGTCATCAAAAGTAATAGAAGATATATGAACCATAGGAGGTATATTTATTCATATTACAATAATCCCATCTAATAGGTGTCCATAATGTGATGGAGGAGGATGCGTGTAATATGTCATTTACACTTTTGATTCCTTTTTATAATGGTCTTACAAAGGATTGTTAAATATTTTTTATTTATAGTAATCACCAGGGTGTGAACCTAATTAATTAGGGGGATCATCAAATGTAATATTTTGGTCATCAATAAGGTCTTGGATTTTATGCTTCAAGGTAAAACATTTGTTCATATAATTTCCTAATCTTTGGTGATAATCACAATAAACATTCACATCATATCCTTTGGGTGGAGGTATATTCATATCAACCTCTATAGGATGAGGGAGAGATATAATATGACACTCTACTATTCATGAGAGTAACTAAGTAAGAGACTTCGGTAATATTGTAAATTGTCTCCTTGGTGCATTAGATAATACAAGCCAATTGGGATGTTATGAAAATGTGTTAACAATGGTGGTTTTTTACTTTTTAAGCTCACTAGGTTCTACCTTATAACTTGGTTTGGTTGTAAGTTTTGAATTAGATGTAGATGCAATTAGTTTTTTACTACATACTTGAGCTTATTCAATGAATTAATTTCATTTCATGGTCTTGTACAACATGGAATAAGTCATCAAAAGATTTAAACTTATTGAAAATAATGGACTCATGTAAAGGAGAAAGAAAACTTTACTTGAATATGTCTTACAACTTCTTATCTGCCATAGGATTAGTCATTTTATGCAACATTATCTTGTACCTTGAGACATATTCATTGATAGTTTCATTTGTTACTTGTTTGATTTTGGTAATTTTAGCATAGGAAACCTTTTCATAAATATTGATATAAAAGTGTGGTAAAAATTGATATGCAAGAGGTTTGAATTCTTTCACATATTAGAGAGGTAAATCATAGAACCACCTCAAATCATAGTCCTTGAGGCTTCTTGGGAATAATTTTATCATTGGCAGCATATTCAAGGTATGCCCCATAAAAAAACTGAATATGTTATTCAATATCACCCTTTCCATCACAAAATGTGAACTTAGGTGAAACAAAACCAATTGGAAAAGGGTGAAAATATATCTAAAGTGCAAGAGGGTTATGTAACATGTCTTGGGAATCAATATCATGAAGAGACTTTAAAATATGTTATTCAATGTTTGTAACTATTGACCAAATCTAAATTTTAGTCAAATTTGGTCAACTAATACATATTTAAACTTTTTTTAATGTTTTCATATGTCTAATATGGTCTCATGTTGGTCTAAACCTCTTATTTATCCTTGTCCTAGTCCTTGTTGAAGCCTACCTCCCTTGTACTTGCCTAGTCAACTAAAGTCAACTTTGGTCAAACATGGTAAAAAATGGTCAAAGGTCTAAATTATGTTAAATATTTCCTAATATGGTATTTTAGATGTTTTAAGAGGTTCACAAGTCATAAATTTTTCATTCACCATGTTTCATGGGCCAAAAACACCTTTTGGTCACATTTCTAGCTCAATTAATGACTTGTACAAACTTTTTAGAGATAAAATTTGTCACTGAGCTTGATCCTAATGTGGAGGAGGTTATCATATGTTAGTTATCAGTTATATTTCAGTCCAAGAATAAATTTTATGTATAATAAGGTAGTTTTCCATTGAAAATAGGCCATTAATGGCACTTGTACAGACTTGGGAAGTCCTCCTTTAGCAAAAAATGTGGGATATTATCTCTTCAGCTCCCTAAAGTCATTTACATGCCTGGTGTGTATATATCTCATTATAAATTTCATTCTTTTCTTTTTTTTCTCTTTTCTTATCCTTACAAGCCAAGGAAGGTCAACTTTACATGCTTGGTGTGAGCCATAAAAGTGAAGTTAGGAGGAATGCTCTTAGGGGTTGAAATTAATATGAGTCTACTTCAAATACATGGTAAGAAGTTTTATTCCATGGATTCCCCCTTATGAATAATTTTTAAGACCTCAGAAAACTTTATATGCATTCACATCCAAAAGGGGTCACTATTTGCACCTGTTTTATAAAAGTTTGTTTTGGTTTGATGAATTTTATTATTTTATATGATTTTTAGGGCCTAGTCATAGGTTTCCCATGGTTATCTTTCTCTTGGAAGTCTCAATGATTCAATAAGATTCTTCTAGGCTTGTTTGTGCTTACAAACTAGTCCTCCCACACTTACAACTATCTCAAGTGCCATGAGAGAGTTTTTCCATGTTGAGATGAAATCATGAACGTTGTTTCATATTTTTTGAGTCATGAAATTATAACTAATGATCAACATGAGAACTATGTTGCAAGGAAACATGCATATCCTTACTCAATTACATCTTGATGGCCTTCATAGTTATATGCACATGTATAGGTGGCCTGAGTAGATGGTACAAGGGTCTCATCGAGATTTTAAACCATAAGAGAAACATATTTTGCCTTGAATTTTTAGGGTAGCATGTTTTAGAGCTTTTGATAACCCATTTGGTGTTAGAAAACCATAGCAAGGAAAAGGGCTGAGTTTTAGGCCTATTGTCCCTAAAAATCACTAAACAAAGGCCTGTGAAATTTTTAGAGGTGGCATATAACATGTTTGATAAACATTTGAGGCATCTAGTTGAGTGGATTTTGTTGCCTATATCACAAAAAAGAATTCCTACAATTTTGAGGTCAAGATACTAAGGAGAAGGCAGCCATTTAGATGCCCAAATATGCTCTCAAACACACTAAAAACTTATTGTGACATCTATATGATTGTGAAAATATGAATGGTTTTGACATCTTTAGTGAGAAACCATGAATTTTTACTATACTATAATGATTAAAAGGGTAAAATTACATCTATGGTCTAAAGTATTAACATGAAAGAGGGACACTTATGTTTGATTCCCAAACTTATTCCCAGTCTGTACACTATATATATCCACCTACAATAGGCATGGTGTATAAAGAATGAATTGACATAAGTTTGTGTGTCTTTTAAAATAATCAAGGTGAACCAAATTGTGAAGGAATGTGATATGACATCATATAGTATAAAAATGAGTTCATAGTCACTGTGACAAGGTATATAGAGCCAATAACACCTACAGGTGTCCCCTCTCTTGAAAACCTTCAGCACATAGTTGAATGTGAGTGTCCCAGTCAAGACCTAGGAATAAAGATGGTGTTAGTTTGAGAATTTCCAAGTGAAATCCATAAATAATAAGTGTATTGTGATTTATTACATGAAAATTAGATCCATACACATTTGAAATAAGCTCTAAATAGGTCTTGACAACCTACAAATAGAGGAAGATGGGTGAATGACTATCTTAGTCCAATAGTGACCTAAAAGAGCTATATCAAGATGATTGTAGAGAATTTGATGAAAAAAATAGGTATATAAAATAATAATATAATATTGAGGATCTATGGAGAGGTTTTAACATTCTCTCAAGGCATAATCCAAACACAACTATCTATAGGGATCATCAAGCAAAGTTATCTCAGTCAACAAGGGTAAACCTAATCCTATGTTTCCAAGGGTATAGAAGGTGTTTGAGAGACCAAAATCATAGAATGATTTTTAAATAGATTAAAAAATAATCATGAAATATGAATATTCCCTTTTCAATGAGCATATGGCAAAATAAAGGTTTCCAAACAAGCAAAACATAGTTCATTTCCAAATACCCTGCATAGACTATCTTGGGAAAGTTTGCCTTGGAGATTGGGAAAGTTAGTGTTATTGTTATTATACTTATATTATCAAATTTATTACATATAATGTTTTGGATTTTTATAGTACCATCAAGCACTTGTCTTAGATAAACAAATAAAGGAACATGCCTCTATTCTGTCTCAGAGGTAGGGCACTTTTGCCTTTAATGAAGAGACCATTTTGAAGGAAAAGGATGAAATGGTAGAGAAAAAAATACTTAAAGATGATTTTTATAGCTATGAAACACCCAAATAAACATGGGAAAATTTTATATAAGGTTGGAAGATAGACAAGGTGATCTATACAACAAGGTCTATAGGCAGGGTAACTAGGCAAAGTGCAAACCTAGCCTCAAATGAGGGACCACTTTCAGTTTTGGCCTTAGTGAAGAATTATAGTGCTTTGATTCATGTTCATTGGAGTTTATTATATGTTTTTAAACCTTAAATATGTATATTAATTCATTAGAGGGTCAGGTTGAATAAGAGATGTAGGTAAGGCCTATTAGACCTAAAAACATATAACATGAAACACCCAAATAAACATGGGAAAATTTTATATAAGGTTGGAAGATAGACAAGGTGATCTATACAACAAGGTCTATAGGCAGGGTAACTAGGCAAAGTGCAAACCTAGCCTCAAATGAGGGACCACTTTCAGTTTTGGCCTTAGTGAAGAATTATAGTGCTTTGATTCATGTCCATTGGAGTTTATTATATGTTTTTAAACCTTAAATATGTATATTAATTCATTAGAGGGTCAAGTTGAATAAGAGATGTAGGTAAGGCCTATTAGACCTAATTTAGGCCTAGTACCTAGAAGTAATGCATCATCATTTTAGAGATAGATGAATATTGAAATTATTTGGGATATGTTTTTTGGGAGGAATGAGGTGTATCTAAGCCTTTATATTGTAACTAAATCCATTAGGAATCTATATTCTAGCTTGAAGTGTATCTAGACCATGCAGAATGTGCAGGAAGAACCAGAGTAGTCAACTTGAGATGCTTATATCTCTCATAAAACTTTTCATGGGACCTTGAGTTGTTTTTGGATAATTAATATGGTCCTAAAAAATCCATAAGTGTCATTTAGATATATTTATAATGTTTGTTATTTATGAACAAATGTTAAGACCTGAAACTACATAAAACCCTCCTCAAGGACCTAATTGAGGAAAGAAAGAAATTTAAGTATCCAAATTTAGTGGAAAAGACATGAAAATAATTGGGTATGATATAAAACTTTCCAAGGATCCTCCCCATGTGATTGAGGTGTACTACACTTGTACAGATGGTGCAAAATAGGGCTTTTTAAACTAATTTATGTTTTTTTATAGGTGTGAGAGGGTTTTAAAACATAGAATCACCTTTTGGAGGTATATTGAGACATTTAATAATCATCCATGTCCATTTTATTAGTTATATAAACTCATAATTATTTCTTCTATCTTCTCCATCTTAGCCAGTCTAGTGAGCAGATAGTGCACACTTAGTGAAAACTAGTGAAAATTCAATTGGGAAGCTTTTTAAGCTTGTTTTCATGAAAATGATGATATGCACATGATTTAAAATTTTCATCCCTCATTTTCCATAGATAATATTATATAATTGGAAGGTTTTGGGTACCAAGTGTGAGAGGTGCATGAGATGGAGGAATTTTTTAATTATTTGAGATGATTGTGCATGGCCAAAATAAGATGGATGATTAGAAACTGATCCAATGAATGAAGAGGCTTGTTAGTATCCCCTCACACTAATATCCATATTTATACCTAACTCTAAGTAGTGATGATGTAGTTTTGTGAAGGCAAATGATGAGGGTAGTTTCTTATGCAAGCACAAGGGAATCTATGTCATATGTGGAAGAGTTAAACAAGTTTGGGAGACATTTTCCCTTGATTCTCTCTTATAACCTATCTCATTACATATTCCATGCTAATTTAAATCCGTATAATTACTTTACAAGTGTTTTTATGACTCTTGATCCTCCTCTTCTCTCTCTCCTCTCAAAATTTCTATAAATTCTAGCTTTTTTGGCTGTTGTGTGGATCTCTCCACCTTGGTATGGCAAATCCATACCAAATTTTTGCCTTAATATAATAAATATAGTTATATTTACCTCATTAAATATTTCACTAAGTGCATATAATTTTTTTGGTCTTATTCAAGTGTATCTTGGCTTACTTTCACATGTTATTCTTCTTAGTGCCTTGTGTGTTTTTTAGAATCTCTCTTTTACAGGTTAACAAGAAGTGTCTAATGTAGATTTTAGGTATAGTGAGTAGTCTATTCATTAGTTTCTCTTAGATTTATTATTTTCTAAGTCATCCTAACATAGGATCTCTTCAAGACCCCATGCTTGAAACATTGATGTGGAAGAGAAGATTGTCATTAGATGAAGTGTATGTGCAGACTTCTCCTTGGTTCCAAGTGCATGTTAAATGGTGTGAGTAGAAAACATATTTGGTATACCACCTCCCATAGATTATATTTAATTTTAGTTATCCTTCTCCATTTTCATCCCCCAAGAGTTAGTATTAGTTTTATCAAAGTGACACATCAAGGGTAACTAACCCCAAATCTAGAGATTCACCTCAAAGTGAGGTCACCCACAGCCCTGAGGTGGTTCCATCGTGCCACTTGAATGATGAGAGACTTGTCATCTCCTCAAGGAGTAGAATTTCGAGTGAAAATATTAACCTTGTCCTCTAAGGTATTTTTAACTT